>JAWPHD010005314.1:0-166233 GCA_037043455.1 Cyrtodaria siliqua | reverse complement strand
GTATTTAAAAAACAAATAAGAAACGTTGGTTCATGGGTTATTTTTTGGGGGGTTTTGGTTTTTTTGGGTTTTTTTTCTTTCTCATAAGAAACCTTGGTTCTTTTTTTTTTTAATTATGAGCTTAGGGCCCCTTTTTGGGTCAGTTTTACAAAAGATATAAGGAAAACACTTAAAACATCTTCTCTGAAACTTCAAGAGCTAAAGGTTTAATATTTTTTTTGTATTATCAGCTTATGTTCCTTTAAAACATTTGTTCAAATGGGGACCCTGGAGATATGGCCCGCCCCTGGGTTACATGTCAACCTTGGTTTGAGTGTTTATATTAACGAAAGTTGGATTTGTTTAAAGCTAGCCAGACTTGAGACATCTACATCCCTCCCCCTATATCTTGGTAATTGAAGACACTTGATAAAAAAAAAATATCTAGTTTGATAATGCCGTATTTAACACGCAATCCTTTTATCCCCCTCCCACACCCCACCACACCCCACTCCACCATGGACACCATATAGCCAGTAGAGCGATACAGGCCCAAGTCAGTCTTCGGCCTCTAGATTTTGATGTGTGCAAATGTGTAAAACTGACCTCATATTGGCCCTTTAAATTCGAGATTCTTCAGAAGTTCACATTTTACATTTCCTAATTGACATTTATGGACACATTATTCCAACTTAAAAAATATCCTTCAATGCCATTCGTTGGTTAAGTCAGGTCACACGATCATTGATCATTTCCTTATTTACGGATTGCCGTTCATTGATACATGTGTATTTACAGCCTTTTAACTTGTGCGTATAAAGGTGTGTTGATACAATGATGGAATGGATTTTCTTGCATACCGGACAAGGATATCCGTCATTTTACCGGGGCTAGATATTTCCATCTCACCCTAGGGTCGAGATAAAATTCACGCGCGCCAACATCCGGTATGCAGGAAAACATGCAAAACGTTAGTAACTGGCGGCGTCACCGCGCACATGTCTCTGATATGCAAGAAAAATAATCTTATCATGGGTATTCGGTTCAGATAGGGAATTCCAACCCTCGGTATAACTGTTTTAATCGGAACCTCGGCAGAGCCTCGGTTCCGATAAAAACACTTATACCTCGTGTTGGAATTCCCTATCTTCACCGGATACCCATGAAAGATTCTTATAATCCAGTACGGAGATTATCGAAACTTATAGAGATTACCATTATTAGCTTATGCCGTGGTGCGGCGTCTGTCCGTCTGTCTGTCCGTCTGTCTGTCCGTAAACTTTTTTTTGTAGCGACTACTACTCTGAAACTACTAAATGGATTTTCATGAAACTTTACAGAAATGTTGCCCATGAAGTCTAGTTGATCCTAGCAAAAATTCATGTTGATGTGAAATCCAAGATGGCCGCCAAATCTAAAAATAGGTTTTTAAAAAACAAGTTTGTAGCGACTACTTCTTGAAAACTATAAGTGATATTGATATGGGACTTTTTCTAAAATGATCAGCATGACATGACGTAGGTCCTTGTCGAAAATCGTTTTGATTCGACGTTAAACATGGCTGCCAGCGGCCATCTTTGTTTACATAGAGTTATATAGTAAAAACTTGTAGCGACTACTCCTTTGAAACTACTTGGCGGATTTTCATGAAACTTTACAGGAATGTTGCTCTTAATGTCTAATTGATCCTAGCAAAATTTCAGGTCGGCCGGAAATTGAAGATGGCCGCCACGGCTAAAAATAAATTTTTAAAAAAGAAGTTTGTAGCGACTACGTCTTGAAAACTATAAGTGATAATGATATGGGACTTTTTGTAAAATGATCAGCATGACATGATGGTTATCAGAGTCAAACATTATTTTGATTCGACGTTAAACATGGCTGCCAATGGCCATCTTTGTTTACATAGAGTTATATAATGAAAACTTGTAGCGACTACTCCTCTGAAACTACTTAACGGATTTTCATGAAACTTCACAGGAATGTTGCTCTTGATGTCTAATTGATCCTAGCAAAATTTCAGGTCGCCGGAAATTCAAGATGGCCGCCACGGCTAAAAATAGCCTGTAGCGACTACTTCCTGAAATCAAAATCAATCAGTAGAGCTTCAAGGTCATTGACCTCTTGTACATTTTTAAAATATGGTGATCAATTTGTCGAACAAATTACAACTATATATAATACAGATATAACACAATTTGAAATCAAATATACTATGTAATATAAACAATGTTTGGGGTTAAAAGTCTTCCATTAATGTAACAATACTGTATCGTTCATTCCAGTCACTGGCATCATGCATACATTCATTCCAGTCACTGGCAGCATGCATACATTCTTTGCAGTCACTGGCAGCATGCATACATTCTTTCCAATCACTGGCAGCATGCATACATTCATTCCAGTCACTGGCAGCATGCATACATTCTTTCCAGTCACTGGCAGCATGCATACATTCATTCCAGTCACTGGCAGCATGCATACATTCATTCCAGTCACTGGCAGCATGCATACATTCATTCCAGTCACTGGCAGCATGCATACATTCTTTCCAGTCACTGGCAGCATGCATACATTCATTCCAGTCACTGGCAGCATGCATACATTCATTCCAGTCACTGGCAGCATGCATACATTCATTCCAGTCACTGGCAGCATGCATACATTCTTTCCAGTCATCATGAATAATGTAATAAATGTAAAAGCAGCTTTTAAATAATACAATTTAAAGTCCATATCCCACCATCAACAAGCAAATTTTACAAAAGATGTACACCGTTTCTAACCCTACTGATGTTTATACATATATATAACATATTTTGTGAATGCAAACACTATAGACACCATAAACCAGGCCATATCCCAAAACTGGAGAGTGGAATTATTACCAACTCATAATTCATTTTATGCATATTCAATCACTTGTATTTTAAGAACCTATAAATAAACCTATACATTTTTAGCTCGACTGTTCGAAGAATAAGAGTTTACGTAATGACCCCGGCGTCGGCGTCGGTGTCCCACATCAAGGTTTGCGTGTAAGCTGTGTAAATTACAGGTCTATGTCTCTTACATTTCTTATCCTAGCACAACCAAATTTGGCCATGGTCTTAAAGCTACAGAGTCCCTATATCAATCGATTTCTTCTTTGTAGGCGTGTTTTTATTTGTAACTTCATGTTCACCAGCTCATGTCGAAATCGGGTATTTAAGCGAGCAAATATAGCGCAAGAAATCATTTACTGTATATACATCGACCAGTGCACGTCGTACCTATACATAGGTAACAGTAATTTTTACAGAAAAAAAAGTTAGCTTCTTACGGGGCTCGAACACACGACCTTCTGATTTCAAGTCCGGTGCTGTATCCACTGAACAACAACGCTACTTGAGAAAATAGTATACTAACTACCATATATTATGAGGCAAAATAACTTAACATATTTGAACGCAACTAAAGATGGATCAATAAATATGCAGTCCATATTGTCGCACGTGTAAATTAACATTGCCTGGTGTAATACTGTATCTTATCAATATGAAACTAATACTTCGCCTCAGATCAACCATATCTCGACTTGTTATTTAGCGCTTGATGAGTTTGTGTGCGCGCTCTTGTTATTACGTAATGCCTATTAAGTGTTATAAATGCTACAAAATACCAATAAATAGCAGTGGTCTAGAGGTTCAGCGTACATCTTTCAAATCTTACAAGTGCAATGCTGTGGTTCAAATCCCGTTCCGGGCAACTATATTTGTATCACATATATTCTGGAGCCGTATATTTATCGATCTTACCTGTACGGAGGCTAAATAAAAATGTGAAATTTTACGTATCGATTTCTCCTTATATACCGACTTTTAGGGTGTTCGTCGATTTGAAACTACTTCACACGTGACTCATTCATATTCATGAGTTATTACCAGTTAAAATAGGGACTGTACAGCTTTAAGGACTGCTAAAGTAATTTTGGTTCCTGGAAATGGAACCCAAATACTGATAGCCCTTAAAATGTCTCATTTCACATCAAATTTTGAGTGTAAGCTGTGTTTACAGGTCTATATTTCTTACATTTCTTGTTCTAGCTCAACTAAATTTGGGAATTGGGTTTCCTTATATGTTGCAAAGGGTTGCCTAAATAATTTTCTCATCTACAAATTCTGGGCTCCTATGGAACTTAAATTGTGATGGCCAATTAAATGTGCAATAAAAGCATATCAAGGTTTGCGTTTAAGCTGTTGTATATATATCTCAAAATATTTTTCTTATGTCACCCAAAAATCTTATTCATACTTCACCCATATCGGGGCTCCCTCCTCCCACCCCCATCCCTCACCCCAATCCTCACCACCCCACCCACCCCCACATTCCCCACCTACACACCCTCCACCCCACCAACCCGCAAGAAACCTGAATATTTTTTTTTACTTTTTTCCATTTTCTTTTTATATTGGGGCATGGGCTCCCTCCTCCTTACATATGTAGCCATCTTATGCACCCCCCCCCCATCTATTTTTATTCCATTTACCATCCAATCTCTACCCCCACACCACTCCACCCCAACTCACCTACCCCCACCCCACCCCACCCCACCCCACCCAACCCAACCCCCACCTGAAACCCGATTTTGTTTTACATATTTACGTGTTTTGGTTTATCAGTTCTACAACTATAGATATGTTGCGCCCCCGCCACAACCACGTCGCCCCCCACCCCATCATCAACACCACCCGATTTTTTTTTTTTTTTTACATTTCTCAATGTTTTGTTTTATCAGTTTGTTTCGCCCCATCCCCCACCCCCACCCCCAAACATACCTCTACCCCATCATCATCAAAAGTTTTTTTGTTTTTTAACATATGTCTGTTTTGTTTTATCAATATACACCTATATCACTGATGCGCCCCCCACCCACCACACATACACACACACACCACCCCCACCCCATCAGCACCACCCGAATGTCGCCTTTTCGAAGAAAAATGCTATACATAAGGATCACTTTGTCGTCCGTCAGTCCGTCAAGAAAACTTAACTTTGGCTATAACTTTCATTTCTTCATCGAAGTTTCAATATATACTCATCATGACAACATCGGCATGACCATACTAAAATATAAAGGTCAAGTTCACACTGGCGGTCATTATATGGGTTACTCATTTTTAGCCCATGGAACCCACATTCTGATAGCCCTTAAAATGTGTCTATTTCACATCACATTTTGCGTGTAAGCTGTGTTTACAGGTATATATCTGTTACATTTCTTGTACTGGCTCAACTAAACTTGGGATTTGGTTTCCTTATAGTATGTTGTAAAGGGTTGCGTAAGTAGTTTTGTCTTCTGCAAATTCTGGGCTCGTGTAAGTTGTTGTATATATCTGGGATTTCTTATAGCATCATGCATTTTATCCATACTTATTGGGGTATGGGCTCCCTCCTCCTTGATTCGTTGCCACACCCACCCTCCCTTTTTTTTTTTTTTTTTTTTTTTACATATTTCTTTGTTTCGGTCAATTCTTACACTTTTTTTTTTTTTTTTACATATTTCTGTGTTGTTTTGGTCAATTCTTACACATATAGCTATGTTGCCCCCTTCCTCCCAACTCCCCCGCTCCCCACTCCCACTTTCCTCCCCCACTAGTACGTACTTAAGCTGTTGTATATATCTATAATTTTGGTTTGGGATTTCTTATAGCATTATGCATCTTCACCTATATTGGGGTATGGGCTCCCTCCTCCACGCCCCGCCCCCTGCCTCCCCCACACGTCCCCTTTTTCAAATTTTTTTTTTTTTACATTTCTGTGTTTTGGTCAATTCTTACACCTATAGCTATGTTGACACCCACCAAGACCCCACCCCACCCCCACTGCTCCCCCGCCCCGCCTACCACACGCTCCACTTAAAACTCATTATTTTGTTGTTGTTTTTACATGTTTCTGTGTTTTGTTCAATTCTTACAGGTATAGCTATGTTGCCCCCCTCCTTCCCCCACCCCCACCCCCACCCGAAACTCGATTTTTAGCTCAATTGGCCGAAGGCCAGCAGAGCTTATGGGATGAGTTGTCCGTCCGTCCATTAACTTTTGCCTTACCTTCATTATTAATCGGATCTTTACGAAACTGTTCCAGTGTCTTTATATCAATGAAAGCTCGGACTAGTTCGAAAACCAGCCGGATCGGATTAGTTTCACCGGAGTTATGACCCTTGTGTTGCTGAAAAATGCCACATTAAGCCTTGTCAACACTCTAGCACCTAGCTTGTGAACACTATCGCTTTCCTTTTGTATTAGATCTTTCCCAAACTTAGCTAGATTGTTGATATCAGTGAAAGCTCGAACGAGTTTGAAAACCAGCCAAAACCAGCCAAATCGAACCAGTAACACCGGAGTTATGGTTATGGTCCTTTTTCAGTATTTGGTAATGTACACTGGAAACCCCAGGGTCTTGGGCTCAAATCTCACTGGAGGCATATTATTTTTTTTACTTTTTTTTTCCTCCATAAGTAACCTTGTTTGATGGGTTCAACTTTTTTTTTTTTTTTTTTTTATTGTATTGTGTGTCGCCTGAGAAGAATGCAGACACATAGGGATCACTTGGTTCGTCGTCCGTCTGTCGTCATCAGTCGTCGTCCGTCACACTTAAACCTGCAGCCTAACCACCAATAACACTGACTTTCATTTTGGCAGAGTTATGCCCCTTTTCATAAAACTTAACATGCAACCTAACCAAGCTCATAACTGGCCATAACTTGAAAAGTAGTTTATGTTCATGAAACTTCACACACATTTTCATCTTTATCAATTATCCAATGCAGATGTATTCCCCTTTTCATAAACTTTAACACTGCTCCATTATTCATAAAGTCTTCAAATTCTATAGTTATGTCCTTGCTGAAATAGGCACACAGCAGGCGACAAAAGTGTTCTGCAGAATACCTTTCTAGTTGGACTAGTCATTCCGTCTAGAAGGGATTCAATTTATATTTGATGGGGTGACTTAACAATTTTAACCGCATTTTTGGCCCTTTTTAAACTTGTGCATTTTAAGGCTTATAAGAACTTAAAGCAGCAACTAATCATTCAGTTTGAATGGATTTAAATCATATTTGGAAGGATTGTTTGAGATCATGATCATGTTTCATCGTCATTGTGATTTGACGATTTTTACAGCAGTTATGACTCTTTTTGTACTCGGCTATTACACATCTTATGCCTACAAACTATGAACAGATTCAAACCATATGTGGTTGGATTGTTGTTGTATCATGAAAGGATGATTGTATTTCATTGTCATTGCCATTCAACAATTTCTACTGGAGTGATGGCCCTTTTTGTGTCACTGATTATGTCCGTCATCGTCATTGGCCATCATTGTCCATCACATTAACTTGCATCCTAACCTTGGCCATAATTTAAAAAAAATTAACTTATGTTCATGCAACTTCACACATCTTTGTTTTACCTCAAAGAATGTTGTTACACATGTACAATAACTTTTATTTAGGCAGAGTTATAAAACTTCCGCAACTATAAAACTAAATACAGTTCTTCTTTATCCATTATTCAATGCCATTGACATTTACACTTTCTCCGACTTTCATTTCGGTAGGGTTGTGCCCCTTTTCATAAACAAACCTGCAACTTAACACATAACTTGGCAGCATACGGTCATGCAAATTTGCAGAGTTATGCCCCTTTTCATAAACAAACCTGCAACTTAACGTAACACATAACTTGGCAACATACGGTCATGCAAATTTGCAGAGTTATGCCCCTTTTCATAAAACTTCAACAATTTAAAAAACAAATTGCTCCATAATTCATAACTTTTTAGTTGTATTGTCCTAATTGAAATAAGAGCATGACAGGCAACACAAGTGTTCCATGGAACACCTTTTTAGTTAGACTTGGTCATTCATAGCCTAAAAAGAAACGTGTAGCCATAACTAGTCATTCCGTTTTGAATTGATACAAATCATTTTGATAGGTATGTTTGCCATCATGAGAAGATAATCATATTTCATTGTCATTTTACATTCAGCACTTTTTTATGGGAGTAATGGCTGTTTTAGGACTAAGGGAATAGTCAAGAGTTTTTGTTTCTTAATCTACTTCAGTAGTCTAATAAGTGTCTATATGTATTTAAAGTTTTATATAAAATGCATTTAGCAATTATCAATATGTTTTTCCGGCATGTTTCCCAAGACAGCGACATTGGTAACTCGGTTATTAACTATCCTGTTTCTACGGTAATAAAAGAAAGTGTTGACAAATTCAAATTCATTTTAGCTAAAAACAGTAGAGTTATGGCCCTTGAATTAGATCCTTTTTTTCATCTGATCAAACTTGGTCAATGTGTTCATATCAATAAAAGTTTTAACAAGTTCAATAACAGTCAAATATGCTCAAAAACAGCAATTGTATGGCCCTTGATTGAATTAAGTGTTATGTTTTGTTTCTGACTCACCTTAAAGTATTTTATAGCATAGTCTTTCTTTTTCCCCGCTCTTCATCAAATTTGTCAGATGATTTTTAACTCGGACATATCTCGGTCTGTTATCCATTGGTTGTCCATCCGTCATCCAACAGTTTACTTTTTGATGACTTTCACGTTGTATCCGATCTTAATATAGATTACATTTCGGATTAAAACAAAAACCACTCATATAAGAGTTATGGCCCTTGATTTAATGAACAAATGCTCTATTTTACCTTGTCAATAATCTAGCACGTTCATTTTGCATCTGATATTTACCAAACTTTGTCAGAGTCGTAATACTGATGAAAGCTTGTACACGTTTGAAAACTACATCTAATTGGAATGTAAACACAACTGTTATGGCCCTTGATTTATTGAAAAATACTATTGTTTTTGCGTTGTTAGTCTGTAGCTATACTTCATTTTGGTGTCGCCATTTCGAAGAAAAAACGCGATACATAGGGATCACTTTCGTCCGCCCGTCCGTCAGTCAGTCCGTCAGTTCGTAACGAAAATGTAACGTTGGCTAAAACTCATTTCTTGATATTTCTTTATCAAACTTTCAATATGTACTCATCAGGACACTGAATGTCATTATGGGGGTTAAATACTCATTTTTTTCCTTTACGAAAACTTAGTCTGTCAAGGTCATTGATCAGGGTCCAAAAAAAACTTGTTATACTGACAAAGCGCTGACAGGCGACACGCGTGTTCCGAGGAACACCCGTCTACTTCATCAGATGTTTACCAAACTAGTGTTCATAATGTTAATAAAATTGAAAGCGTTGATAAGTTTAAAAAAGACAGCCGTATCATTCTGTTACTATTGCTTCGGCACGAGCGTTGTATAATATATTTTTATCAAGCAGGAAAGGATAAGATATACTTTAGGATCTTGTACAAACGCTGTTTATTTATTAGCCGGATTGCATATCAATTTTGTTAGAACATTTTTCAAGGATTATTACCATCACGCGATTTAACCGTTTTATTCTATTTTGTAGGTTTGTTGGATCGGCCTTGGACTTCAAAAAAGAGTATGATAATGGACCTTTGGAAACGGCCGAAAACGACACATACGAAATATTGCAGTCTCGGTTTGATTGAGACTGTTCATGAGCGGTAGTGAAATATGCTAGCTACCGCTCACGCCCTCTAGCCCCGGGTTGAGCAGAACTCAATATGAATAAAATCAATAGTACAAAATGTTAACCAAGTTGACAGATATTAGACCAAGTACTGTCACTGAGGTGGAACTGGCAGTTAATCGACCAAGTTATAGACATTATGTAGACGTTATTATTATGATATGCGAACACACTCGATGCATGCGTGTCCATACCATTGTTAGCTAATCAAAACTTGTGGAACATGCTGTCATTTTAAGGACTAAAGGTCAGCCATCTTTGAAAAAAAAATCCAAAATGGATGGGGTATGATTAATTAAAATGTTCATCCAAATGCATATTATAGGCATGAACATTGTCAATGATATAATAGATGACATTAATGCAACACTATTGATGTGAACGTATCAGAAACAATATTTATTTGGCAGAAATAGTGCCCTTTATATTCGAAAAGTTTATTGCAATTTTTACTCTTAAGATGTTTTGTTTTTTATGTTAAATAAATTTGTCCATAGAATTGTCCATTTATCTAAAAATGGCACAAGAGACATCATTCTAAATTAAATACTGCATGTTATCACATCCACATTTCAAAGTCAATCATTGTAAAAAAAAAGCCATTCTTTCAATGGCAGGTACTTTCAAAATAATCTCAAACTATTATAAATGGCAACTATGTTTTTGGATGTATTAAACACAACTGAGTGACTGTTGTGAATAGAAACATGGCAGCACAAGAGTAATTATTATATTCCTATAAAAACAGCACAAACTAAATAATAACATATGAATAAGATCAAATTACCTGTTTATCCGAATGTTTCACCATACAGCATGTTTCAATTTACAATTCACCTGCATGCTTTTCATGTGTATCTTCATTTTTAACAATGGTGTACTTCGAATTTTGGATGATGTGATAACATGGCTTACTTTATTTAGAAATGATGTCTCGTGTGCCATTTTTAGATAAATGGACAATTCTATGGACAAATTTATTTAACATAAAAAACAAAACATCCTAGAGTAAAATTGCACTAAACTTTTCGAATATAAAGGGCACTATTTCTGCCAAATAAATATTGTTTCTGATATTATGTTCACATCAACAGTGTTGCATTAATGTTATCTATTATATCATTGACAATGTTCATGCCTATAATATGCATTTGGATGAAAATTTCAATTAACCACACCCCATCCATATTGGATTATCTTTTCAAATATCCCTCAATATTGTATAAAATAAATGCGCAAAATAAGTGAATGAAACTGATTTCACAAATTCACATGTTAGTAACAGTATTATTTACACGGACCAATAATAAACAGATTGTAAACATCAGGAATTTAAATTTCCTATATGAACCAGTCGATTAGTCAAACTATGACATGGGATCTCAAAATGCTTATTGTGATAACTCCTCTCTCAATTATTCATTGGTTTTAAATTAATGAGAATTTTTAAAAACAGTTATATTAATCAAAAATAAAATGAATTAAAACAATTTTTTATTTTCTAAAGAAAATCAATTTTGGCTTTTCTCTTAAAAAATCAAGATATAAGACGCACACTATATATTTTTTTTACTGCCCTTAGTTACAGTATTTCTAAACCAAAATTTGCTTTTGTTGGCAAAAAAACAACAACTCTATGTTTAAATAAATCTCTGGACCAATCAGTTTCACTTTTTTTACGCATTTGTGAAAACATTTATTATTTTTAAAAGGACTACAGGTGATTTGGAAATAATTGTGGATGTCTATCCAAATATAAATGAAACCATGAAAATGTGCAACTATTTCCCCATTTATTAAGGATTACCCTACCTCCCAAAACATGAAATTTTACCAATATTTCAAATGTCAGTAAATAGCAAATTCCTCAGCATCTCGGTGTCATTTCAGCACTGAACATGCTCTTGCATATCAGGAAATGCTAACTTTACATACCTTCACTGGCGTTTGAAAGACTTAATGGTACTCAAAACTGAAAAAATAACAGCAAACTTGCACTTTATATTAGTATATGGACCTAAAACATGCTCAGTTGTTTTTTTACTGACTGAGGTTGCCCCCTTAAAGCAGTGACATGGGAACATTTCTGGGTTTAAAAATGCAAATTACCATATTCTTATAGTGACACCAAATCATCTCTAGTCCCTTTAAAATAATATATGCTCTATATTATATATGTTTGAGGTTAAAGGGACATACTGCAATCTTGATTATTTTAAAAACAATATAAGAACAACAGTACTGTATATTTCCTACAAGCAACTTTTGATTATGTGGCACCAATAATATATTTAAACCAATGGTAGAATAAGAAAAAAATGAAATATCCAAATTGTATTCAATTATATGCAAGCAGGTTTAAGGTCACAATGATACTGGATTAATCGAGATGCTAATGTTAATGCTTGATAAAAAACAAGATGGCCGTGTGTTAATATGATTCTTATTCCGCACTCAAATGTGCTGTGTCATGAGGTATTTATTCTCCACTTGGTATCATGGCAGAACAACTAGAAACCTTAGAACTACATGCATTATATATTTAAACAAGCTTAATTTGTTCTGAAAATCTAAAGGTTAAAAAAATACAATTTGAAGGTTCTTCTGATATGGAAGCGGCCATTTCTGAACTATGACATACATGGAATATGTATTATATGTATTAGAAAGATAGTTTACTGCTTTATACAAACAAAAAACAACTATGAAAACCGTATATATACTGAAAGGAAAAAGAAACGCGACACGGGAATTTCCGCTATATATTGTATATACTGCACATTGATTCCCTATATATTCCAAGGAAATCCCAAGATGTTATGTAAAAAGAAAAGTTGCAGTTAGAGAAAGGACACTACTATGATGTTGTAGACGTTTTAATCACAGCATGCGTAACGAGAAATCTATGAATGTTGAAGTTCCTCTTTGAAAAACTGAGCCAGATCAGTACTGTATTTAACTTGCTTGCAAAATTTTGCATCCTAAGTTTGCTCACATGCTTGAGCCAAACGCGTACTCTGTCAATAATGAAACTTTGCAGGAATACTATTTGCTGTGTAACGTGTTGTTTCCGAAAGGAAATATCTTACGTAGCCATGTACCGTTCGATTAACTGCAGCATATTGTACACACAATATATAGCGGAATTCCCGTGTCGCGTTTCTTTATCCTTTCAGTATATATTACCGGTATACACTAATTTAATTTTAATAAGGCATTGTATGATCTGTTTTTGCATTCATTTGCATTTTTGTATGTGCTTTAAATGATATTTATCAAATATGCTATATGACACTTTAGAACGAGGTTTTCATAGTTTTCAAAATTGTAGCTTCCATATCCATTTTAAAACAAATCTTGAAATGATCAAGTTGTTCACCCTTTACCTAATTTTTTTGATTTAGATTATGTAGTTAAAATGTTGAATATACAGTCATATTCCAAACATTTGACCAAAAGCTTTTCAACTTGGCACACATACATCATTACAAAACCACATGTGACAAGCCCCATAACTATGTCTGCATTTTATCAGAATGATCCCCCCTTTTCATCTTAGATTTTTGCGGAGTTCGCAATCCTGGTGCTTCTTGTTCAAGTTTCTCAGAACTCTTAATAATAAAGTTTCTTTGAATACTTGCCTACATTCCATTTAATATATGGGATTATCTTGTATAACAGCAGAGATATAATGATCACGTTTAAGCTTGATTGACTGTGTATGTGGAATTGATTGATATTGAAAAGAAATACATGTCTGTGAAAATACTTGATCTGAATGGACTGGAGGCGAACTGGAAGACTTAGTGTCAGTACAATAACAAATAATGTCTATACAATGAACTAGGCCCATGACTCATCTAGATTTTGTGTCGCCTTTTCGAAGGGATCACTTTGTCGTCCGTCCGTCACGAAAACTTAACGTTGGCTAAACTTCGTCATTTCTTGATATTTCTTCAAGCTTTCAATATATACTCATAACATCGACATGACATACTAAAATATAAAGGTCAAGGTCACACTGAAGGTCATATGGGTTAAATACTCATTTTTTTCTTCACGAAAACTTAGGCCTGTATTTCAAGGTCATGTAGCTGGGTCCAAAAAACCTTGTTATACGGAACACCCATCTAGTAATTATTACGGAAAGAGGTTTGACTCGAAAGCTTGACTGTTCAGATTTACATAAATATTAATAATATAAATTTGTATGGTGCCTTAAGGCCATAATAAAAAAGATTACATTATACATATGAATAACCACTAGCAATATGAAAAAGTGTGAAGTAATATTTTAGATTATCAACAAAAAACCGGATTGTAACGTTACATTTCCATGAATAATAATTAACTGGAAGTAACCTGCAGCTGTATTTAATGTCTGCACGTTGTATATTGTGCACGTTGTAATGAAACTGAAGTACATTGTGATGGATTTGGATTGAAACCAGACATCTGTAGATCGCCTCTACACGGCAATCTTGATGTCCCATCAGTTTTTCCACGTAGCCTGTATTTTTGTAATCATTAATATTAATTATTAGAGCAGTTCAAATCAACTTGTATTTGCATATTACCCACTGTTCATTATATTGCCCAAATATATTAAACACATGCTATAATAACGGAGAAAAACAGAAAACTCACTCTTATTTAATAATTTGCAAGCGGGTTTATAAGTCAAAATGATACATCAAGGTGCTTAATGTTTGATAAATACATCAAGATTGCCATGTGTCCCTTTAAAAATATTAATTCTTTTAATTGTGTGTATGTTTTTTGTTAAAATGTTTTTGAACCACATGTTTTTTTAGCAACTGCAAGAACAATGTTAAGGCTCCTGTAAAGGAATTTTTTTTATTTAAAGATAACCTTTAATAATGATCATTTATTTGTTGAACTCCATTTTATGAGATTTTTTAAGGACAATTTTTTAATGTAAATTTTAATTGTTTTAGTTTCTGATTTAATTAATTACATGATAAATACTGTATGTAATGGTATCGCATCATTTTCTTGTATTGTATTTTATATCTGTCAAGATTTCTAGTACTGAAAAAGTTCAGTCGCTATAACCATGCATTCTTATTTAATCTAACATGCGATCCTACAACGGTCAGGTGCGGATTCAGTGATTTTTTCTACTAATCACAACACCCTAAAACATCCATATAAACCCGATGATATCCATAAAATTATATCCTATAATATCCATATAAACCATATAGTATCCTATAATATCCATATAGTTCCTTTGCATAACTGCATGTTCCCTGGATCCGACCCTGCATGTTCCCTGGATCCGACCCTGCATGTTCCCTGGATCCGACCCTGCATGATCCCTGGATCCGACCCTGCATCCGTTTAGGGTTGCCAGTGACACGTAATAATAATGTTGGCGTTCCATTCATATCATCGCGTACAATTCTACAATGGGAACTGGCTCATCATTATCCGGATATGGAAAAAGATCATCACTTCTTCCAAAAATTAGCGTTTTCACAATTGTACTATTTTGAATATGATGTTCTGATTTTTTAAGAAATTGACAGATATTGAGCCTTTTTCATGTAAATCGATGTTTTGTTACTCACTTGTGAAAAATGAATGTCACAGTGCGGAATTTCAGATTCTGACCATTTCTCAGGCATATATTCTCAGTTGCAAAAAAAATGTACACTTTACACACTATCCTCTTTAACAAGCGACAGACGATTCAACCGATTTGAAAAACAAATGACATGGTATTGGCAATGGAATATGAAACTTTGGTACCAAACATGCCATATTTATTTTGGAATTTGTCAATTTAATTCTAAAATACTTTAATAATTAAATCTAAACAAAACTCAGTGTACGCTTTATTTTGCAACTGAGTATAGAAAAAAAGTAAAATTGGGAATAATCTCGAATATTAAAAGGACACACAGCAATCTTGATATTTTTAAACTACTTGCATCCCTTTTTAGGCTACATAACTTGCATTTGTTCAATAATGAATATTAATTATAAAAATTGCTTTTTCATATTATAAACTGTTGATTATGTTGCACCATTAATAAATTTAAACCTATGGTGGAATGAGACGGGAAAAATGAAAACGCTATTTCAGTGCTTGATAAACACAGGCCCAATGCTGTGCTTGATTGAATTGTAGGTAATGAAATAGTTTTGTCTGGAAAACTCGATGACTGCTGGTTTTTGTTGAATAAACCATTGTCAGTCAGTTTTTCAGACAACGTTTTTCGTAAACAATAAACCAAAGGTTAATTTAATGACTTTATGCATAATTATGCACATTCCATATGTAACTGAAGAATTATGCACATTCCATATGTAAATGAAGAATTATGCACATTCCATATGTAACTGAAGAATTATGCACATTTCATATGTAACTGAAGAATTATGCACATTCCATATGTAACTGAAGAATTATGCACATTCCATATGTAACTGAAGAATTATGCACATTTCATATGTAACTGAAGAATTATGCACATTCCATATGTAACTGAAGAATTATGCACATTCCATATGTAACTGAAGAATTATGCACATTCCATATGTAACTGAAGAATTATGCACATTTCATATGTAACTGAAGAATTATGCACATTTCATATGTAACTGAAGAATTATGCACATTTCATATGTAACTGAAAAATTATGCACATTCCATATGTAACTGAAGAATTATGCACATTCCATATGTAACTGAAGAATTATGCACATTCCATATGTAACTGAAGAATTATGCACATTCCATATGTAACTGAAGAATTATGCACATTCCATATGTAACTGAAGAATTATGCACATTTCATATGTAACTGAAGAATTATGCACATTCCATATGTAACTGAAGAATTATGCACATTCCATATGTAACTGAAGAATTATGCACATTCCATATGTAACTGAAGAATTATGCACATTCCATATGTAACTGAAGAATTATGCACATTCCATATGTAACTGAAGAATTATGCACATTTCATATGTAACTGAAGAATTATGCACATTCCATATGTAACTGAAGAATTATGCACATTCCATATGTAACTGAAGAATTATGCACATTCCATATGTAACTGAAGAATTATGCACATTTCATATTTAACTGAAGTATTATGCACATTTCATATGTAACTGAAGAATTATGCACATTCCATATGTAACTGAAGAATTCTATTTTTTCTAAGTTAAAAAATACCTCCATTTGTTATAACGTAGCATGGAAGACACTTTTCTTCAAACTATTCTTATTACTGAAATTTTGTTCACAAATATTTCCATGACCTTCAAAGATAAACAATCGTAAGAAGTTGCTATTAATTAGTATGCGTCATATTTATACATAGCAACTTGGTTTGAACGTTTATTTTGTAAATTTCTAGAAATATTTGTGGTTGAAATTTGCATACTTGAGATTGAGTCTAACAATATTCTCAAGAATGGTTGGTGAATTCAAAGCCTGGAATTCACCAACCATTCTTGAGAATATTCTTAGACTTGAGCCCAAGTACGTCCATGACAATATATATGATGCATTCTAATAAATAGCAGCTTCTTATTTGAAGGTCATAGAAATATTTGTGAACGAATGTTCAGTACTTGAGCTGTACAATAGTACAATATTGAACAATAGTTTGAAGAATGGTTGGTGAATTCTGTTGTCCGTCGTCGTCGGTCACACCTGCAACCTTGAAAAGTTCACAAAACAAACACACGCCTTCATCTTCATTAACTAAACGTTAATTGTGTACATCAATTATTTTTTTGTTTGAATATGATTTGTTTAACGCTGTTAAAGTGAGTTAAAATCGTGTAAAGGTTTCGATAATAAATGAGATACATCATAATTTAAATTCATCACTGGCTTAAAAACTTATTTTGAATGAAAAAAGACGGAACATCACAAAATGCACATTTCATTCGACATTTGTCTTAAATTTAAAAACTGTCGATACAAATACAAAATAGAATCACTTGCAATTTCCTGTTAAATAGTTTTAAAATATTTTCATGTGAATTATACTGGAATAAATTTGTAATAATAAAGTACGGAATGTTGTTTGTTAGTTTGTTAGTCAATTGTTTTTGTGCTGCTCGTATGTCGTATGAAATGACGCCATATTCAAAATCCAATACAATAAAATACAATTAAGTTTACATAATTTTCTATTTCCGCCTTTTCCATTTCCGCATTTCTATTTCCTCTTTTCCGTTTCCGCATTTATATTTCCGCATTTTCTATTTCCGATTTCCGCATTTTCTATTTCCGCATTTTTCATTTCCGCATTTTCCATTTCCGCGTTTTCGGTTTCCGCATTTCTATTTCCGCATTTTCTATTTCCGCTTTTTCCGTTTCCGCATTTATATTTCCGCATTTTCTATTTCCGCATTTTTCATTTCCGCATTTTCTATTTCCGCATTTTCTATTTCCGCATTTTTCATTTCCGCATTTTCCATTTCCGCATTTTCTATTTCCGCGTTTTCGGTTTCCGCATTTCTATTTCCGCATTTTCTATTTCCGCTTTTTCCGTTTCCGCATTTATATTTCCGCATTTTCTATTTCCGCATTTTCTGTTTCTGCCTTTTCCATTTCCGCATTTTCTATTTCCGCATTTTCCGTTTCCGCATGTTCTGTTTCCGCCTTTTCCATTTCCGCCGTTTCCATTTCCGCATTTTCTATTTCAGCCTTTTCCATTTCCGCATTTTCTATTTCCGATTTCCGCATTTTCTATTTTCTATTTCCGCATTTTCTATTTCCGCATTTTCTATTTCTGATTTCCGCATTATTTTTCACTTGAATTACACCAAATATGAACAGTCGGTAGAGCGATACAGGCCCTCTTGAGCCTCTTGTTTATGTAAGCATTATTCTAGAACCAAGAATTATACCAACAACTTACAAATTATTTTTTACTGCATTAGGTGATTTAAAAATATTTATTTTTCATACTTTCAGTGAAAATATCTAATTACTGCGGTTTACCGTGCCATCATTTGTTAATATCATACCTAGGAGAAGAACATTTTTAGGCGTGGGATCTACCTGCGCCTATTGCCATCGTCATTTTCAAAATGGCAACACCCCCCTTATATACTCGGTAAAAAAAGTTTTGGACCAGGGTATATAAAGTCATATACAAATAAAACTAATGGACATAATTTAAGTATCTTTTTTTAGTAACCCTACACGGTTAATTTGGTACCAGAAACATTAAATTCCAAACAAGATTTGATTTTAAAAAAATATCGCGAACACACAAAGGGTCTGTTAAAAATGTTGCAAAGTCCATTAAAAGTAACAGTTACGGACACATTCGAGTAACCAATAAAAATATTATTTTTTCTCAAACTTTCATTGTAAACGATAATTATTGTTGATTGTTGATCTATTGTGAATTATCAACTGAGATAACAAGGGTTATGGTCGAATGTCAAGGTTCAGCGATCATTGTACGGGTTCGAACACTGCCATGGTCCAAAACTTCTTTTACAGAGTATAGTTGAGCCCCATCTAGCGACAAGTTTGAGATAGTTCTGTACATTTTGTACATTACTAGTTTAGATCATCTGCGACTAGTGCTGTACAGATCTCGATTATTTCTATGGTGGTTTCCCCTTCCCGCAATACATTATCGACATAAAGCAGCGTATCGTACAAGACACCCAATCAGTTGCTTGCGTTGACTGAATATAATAGAATCACATAAATTTGACATACCGATATAACATTCCGCGGTGGTCCAGGGGTTAGTATAACAGCCCTAAGTGCACGTTTTGATTTCAATGCACGACATATATATAAAAATCTTCATAATACGTAAAACAGAAACGTAAAATAAAATAAAATACAAATATTTAAAAAGATGCAATTTTCAAAGAATGTGATATTTACTCTCACATAGGCTTATTTATATTTTGTATTACATAGAGAATGACTGTGTGTATAAAATAGATGATTTAATGATATGAACATATTTATATAATATTCTCCATATAAATACGATGTACATTTGTTAATGTTGTTTCATTTCGTATAACCTGTCATTTATTTGTATGCTCACAGACCTTAAAGCTACAGAGTCCCTATATCAATCGATTTCTTCTTTGTAGGCGTGTCTTTATTTGTTACTTCATGTTCACCAGCTCATGTCGAAATCGGGTATTTAAGCGAGCAAGCATAGCGCAAGAAATCATTCCACCTGGATCTTCACAGCGTGCACGTCGCAGCATGGGCACTGTCAGCAATCATGTAGGGTGACCTACTGGGTCGCCCTTGCCAGCACATCCTACAAAGTTGTACGAGTTAGGATTGCGGAGTAGTATAAGTCACTGGCTTATATGATGCAGTACTAATAGTTCTTGAGCTGGCTGTAGACCCCCCTCCCCCCCCCAGGGGGAATTTTGTAGGGTATGATTTTCTGAAAGAACATACATTAAGCTTCAAAATGAGACATGTGTGCCATCTGAGCGTTGGGGCTTTAGTGAGTTTTGGGGGAAAACGTTGCGTTTTTAGACGAAAATCGCCAAAATCTGGAATTATTTTTTAGAAAAAGAATGAAATATGTTAGAACCAATTTGAATGGATGGAATCTTTCTCGGAACGCATCTCTACATGTCCCACTATATAATTTATGGATCCGATACTTAAATATTGAGGTTTTTGGTAAAAATGTTAAAAAATTGAATAAAATCGCTGATTTCTGTAATACATTGGGGATATTTAATTAAAAATTAGAAATATATCTAATACAATAGAAAAAAGAATTATTGTAACCTTTTTGGGCAGGGCAAGGTCCAGTGGTTAAAAAGAAAAAAGTTCCAAACCACATGATGTTTGGAAATGCCTTAATTTTGGGGCGAAAAATGTGTATTTTTGTCAAAAATTGCCGGAATCTGGAATTCTTTTTTAAAAGTAGTTTCAACATAAACTGATCAAATTGAAGCAATAAAATGTTGTACAGCACATATATTCAAGTTTTTCCTGGCATCATATATAACATATGTGCTCAAATATTGGCATTTTAGGGCAAAATGTTGGAAAAAATTACAAAACTCACTGATTTCTGTAATCCATTTTGGGTATGGGTTAAAATTTAGAAAAAAATATTTAATACAATAGAATAAAGACATATTGTAACATTTTGGATAGACAGAGGTCCAATAATTAAGTAGAAAAAAGTCATGAACCATATGATGTTTAAAGTATTGCCTTAATTTTCAGGCGAAAAATGTGTATTTCCGTAAAAAATCAACGGAATCTGGAATTATCTTTTGAAAATAGTTTGAACATAAACTTATCAAATTGAAGCAATAAAATGTTGCACACTATACATATCCAAGTCATTTATTGTATCAGATATAACATATATGCTCAAGTATTTATATTTTAGGGCAAAATGTTGAAAAAAATGACTAAAATCGCCGATTTCTGTAATGCATTGAGGTATTGGGAAACAAAAGTGCATAGAAATAACGGGAAAAAAAATATTGTAACATTTTTGCAGTCCAATGTGCAATAATATACCAGAAAACCCATCAGAAGATGGTAAATGCTGCTTTATTTTGTTGGAGGAAAATGTGTTTTTAATAAAAAACGAAATCTGGATTGTTTTATTCAAAAAGTAATTTCAACATACATGTTACAACGACATATCGCCAGATGAGAGAATAAAGTGCCGTCTTTCTTCTATGGAACATTCCTATTCTCACCTGGCGATATTGCCATTGACCCATCATATGTTTCCAAGGAGTGCATGGCAGGCTGACATTTTATTTGCTCAAACAAGCCTGCTCTAGCTGATACCTTATGAGAATTTGTTAAAAAATGGCATGACAGAACCTCCCGAACAATACAACACATCATTTACTAGTTGTTGAGCTGGCTGTAGACACCCCCCTTCTCCCGAACTCAGGTAGCCCTCCCCTATTACGGTCTAGCGACCGAGTGCCATGCCGTTGAGTCACAAAACCTGTGGGTCGGCCCAGCGGCCGTCGGCACTGGGTCGCTCAAGGCTATTTCTCTCTATATAACTATACTGTATATAGCTCTAGGTGCCATGTTCGAGACCCGAACTCGGGAAGCCATCCCACTGAAACGACCTAGGGATTGAGTGCCACGCAGAGCGAGGACCGTTGCCGACGGCTGACCACCGTTCCCGTTGAGTCACAATACCTGTGGGTAGGCCCAGCGGCCGTCGGCTGCGGGTCGTTCAAAGCTATGTACTATTTAGCTCTATGTGGCATGTTTGAGACCCGAACTCAGGCAGCCTTCCCCCTGATACGACCTAGGGACCGAGTGCCACGAGTAGCGAGGACCGTTGCCGACGGCTGGCCTCTGGTCCCGTTGTGTCACAAAATATGTGGGTCGGCCGAGCGGCTATCGGCCGAAGGTCGTTAAACGCTATTCCGTCTATTTAACTGTATATAACTCTTTGTTACATGTTCAAGACTCGAACTCGGGTAGCCCACACCTTGATAAGGTCTAGGGACCATGTACCACGCATAGCGGGGACCTTTGCCGACGGCTGGCCACCGGTCCCGTTGTGTCACAAAATATGTGGATCGGTCCAGCGGCCATCGGCCGATGGTCGCTCAACGCTATTTCTCTCTATACATATATAACTATACTGTATAAAGCTCTAGGTGAGTTACGAGGTTCGAGACCCGAACTCGGGTAGCCTCCCCACTCATACAGCCTAGCGATTGAATGCCACGCGTTGCCGGGACCTTTGCCAACGGCTGCCCACTAGTCCCGTTGCGTTGTGTCACCCAATCTGTGTCGGCCCAGCGGCCATCGGCCGAAGGTTGTTCAACGCCATGTCCTTCTATATAACTGTATATAGCTCTATGTGCCATGTTCGAGACTCGAACTCGGGTAGCCCTCACCCTGATAAGGCCTAAAAACCATGTACCAAGCATAGCGGGGACCTTTGCCGATGGCTGGCCACCAGTCCCGTTGTGTCATAAAATATGTGGATCGGTCCAGCGGCCATCAGCCGATGGTCACTCAACGCTATTTCCCTCTATACATACATAACTATACTGTATAAAGCTCTAGGTAAGTTACGAGGTTCGAGACCCGAACTCGGGTAGCATCACCACTGATACAGCCTAGCGATTGAATGCCACGCGTTGCCGGGACCTTTGCCGACAGCTGCCCACTAGTCCCTTTGTGTCACCCAATCTGTGTCGGCCCAGCGGCCATCGGCCGAAGGTTGTTCAACACTATATCCTTCTATATAACTGTATATAGCTCTATGTGCCATGTTCGAGATTCGAACTCAGGTAGCCTTTCTCTTAATATGGACTAGCGACCGAGTGCCACATGTACTGGGGACCTTTGCCAACAGCTGGCCACCGGTCCCGTTGTGTCGCAAAATCTGTGAGTCGGCCCAGTGGCCGTACGCAGAGAGTCGCTCAACACTATTTCTCTATTTATAACGTATACTGTATATAGCTCTATGTATCATGTTCGAAATACCGGTAACGTGATAAAGTCCAAGTCGCAAGTTGGTACACGTACATGTTCCAAAATGCTCTACACATAATGGGCTTTCAGAAAAATAGGGTGTACTAAATTCCCCTTGGGGTGAGGGTTACTCCTACTAGCTTACAGTCTATTTTCTATTGTACCAGTATTATATATTTTTCTAGATTTTAACCCCATACCCGCAATGGATTGCAGAAATAGTGATTTTGGTCCTTTTTTCCAACATATTTCAGCAGATATGTTATATATTGTTGTAATTTTGTACAGGTACCAGTATTCAAGCCTGGTTACTGAGGACATTATGTCTGTCTTCGGTTAGCACCATAAATCTAGATGTGTATCTCTCTACAGGGCTAACTCAGGCTAATGCTAATGATCATAATTTATGGGTTAGCATCCCTTATTTGGGAGATGCTCTATGAACCAGGCTAATGCTAATGCTACATGATTTATGTGTTAGCATTCCTTATTTGTAGATGCTATAAGATTAATGAGTTAGCATGCTAATATTTACGACCATGCTAACCCCTTATTTGGAAGGGACCTTATAAAAAGGAAGGGTTTTCATTGTTCGTGGCTTTTTCCGTGGCTTTTTACCTGGACTAACAAGAGATCAGTAGTTATGTGAGAGAGACACTATCATTATTAGTAAACTGTTGTAAATATTAATTCACCATTATAGTTGGTAGCATGTAGAAATAAAGTTATAGAATATAGAATTGGACTATATATTTCTTTCTACCTTTTGAAGTGAAGAAATTGTAAAAATATGATGCAAGAAAACACTTGAATATGTATGCTGTGCAACATTATATAACTTCAATTTGATAAGTTTATGTTAAAACTATTTTCAAAAATAATTCCAGATTCCGTCGATTTTTGACAAAAATACACATTTTTCGCCTAAACATTAAGGTATTTTCAAGCATCATACGGTTCGGTAATTTTTTTTACTTAATTATTGGACCTTTGTCTATCCAAAAATGTTACATTGTGTCCTTATTCAATTGTATTAAATTTGTTTCTATATTTTAACCCAATAACCCGATGGATTACAGAAATCAGTGATTTTTGTCATTTTTTCCAACATTTTGCCCTAAAATGCCAATATTTGAGTACATATGTTATATAATGTGTCAGGAAAAACTTGAATATGTATGCTGTGCAACATTCTATTGCTTCAGTTTGATAAGTTTATGTTCAAACTAATTTCAAAAAATAATTCAAGATTCCGGCGATTTTTGACAAAAATACACATTTTTCGCCCCAAAATTAAGGCATTTCCAAACATCATGCGGTTTGAGACTTTTTTCTACTGAATCACTGGACCTTACCCTGCCCAAAAAGGTTACAATATTTCTTTTTTCTATTGTATTAGATATTTTTCTATTTTTTAGTTAAATATCCCCAATGTATTACAGAAATCAGCGATTTTATTCAATTTTTTTACATTTTTACCCAAAATCTCAATATTTAAGCATCAGATCCACAAATTATATGGTGGGACACGTAGAGATGCGTTCCGAGAAAGATTCCATCAATTGAAATTGGTTCTAATATATTCCATTCTTTTTCTAAAAAATAATTCCAGATTTCAGCGATTTTTGTCTAAAAACGCAACGTTTTCCCCCAAAACTCACTAAAGCCCCAACGCTCAGATGGCACACATGTCTCATTTTGAAACTTACTGTATGTTCTTTCAGAAAATCATACCCTACAAAATTCCCCCTGGGGGGGGGGGAGGGTTTCTCTACTAGCTCACAGCCTATAACGGAATGATTGCTGATTGACCGAGAGTGATGATGTCTCCTTCGTCGCGCCAGACGTGGAACAGCGCCAGGAACAACTATAACTGGAGGGAAGCCTGGCGCTGTACACGGAGCGAAGGAGCCATATCAACCTGCGTGCCAGAAGAGTATAAAACTATCCTACGTTAGTTGCTATAGCCACAAAATTTGAAAAAGTGACCCTTTTTGTCGCACGGCGCTTTTTGTCCGCAGAAAAAAATGAAAAAATGACGCTTTTTGTCCGCGCGGCGCTTTTTGTCCGCAGAAAAATGAAAAAATGATGCCTTTTGTCCGCATGACGCTTTTTGTCCGCGCAAAATCTGAAAAAGTGTCCACATAAATTAAGAAAAAGTAACGCTTTTTGTCCGTGAGACGCTTTTAGCACTGAACAAAACTTGTTGTCAAAACTTGACCTACCAATGTCCATAATACATATTTCGAGGCCTATTGTATTTGGAGGGGGAGAAATTTTGTATAGGTAACTGTAAATCACAGTTAGCCATACATTTTCATGAGCAAAGTGTGATCATATTCGACTTTTTCAGATAATGAGGCCCACCCAATAAAGCATTTGTGACCAGTACTAATAATAACACATTAAGACGTTTGTATATTTATTGTGTTGTGCTGTGATTTTTGGTCTAAAACAATTAAGAAATACCAGATAAGTTTTTGTTCAAAAGCTAAATTATGAACATATGTCCCGTCACTGCAGCTAAAGTCCTTAAAAGGAATCTTAAATATCACAAATATATGGTTCGTTTTGATAAAAGCCAAGTACCTGTCTCAGACATTGCGCCCTATGTAGAATATCTGATATGGACAGACGACGCAAAAAACAACATAGACGCATAAAAAAATGTGCATGTGCACTAATGATCAATGGAGGCAACAGGCAGATAGTGACTGTACTCTTTCAATGGCTTTTTCCTGCTGCAAGCAGTCAAAAACACAAATGTCATTACTTTGAACATAACAAATTATGTATTAACGATTTCGTGTTCGTAGAGACACCATTTACCGAAGATATGTCATTTTTGAAACGGTTCGTGATTTTCAACAGACATAATTATGTCGACAACTATCAAGAGATAAGTGATAACCTCCGTCGCAATGCATTGCAATATAATCGTGTGCCGGTGGGACAAATTCCAAAGGACGGTAACTGCTTATTCCATACAATAGCACAAAGTCTAGAGGCCATTGATAATGTACAATATAAACCATCGACAAGTAAGGGTAGAAATAGTAAACTGGTTAAGAAAGAATCCGAGTCTTCCAAATGGTGAACATCTGGCAAATTTTGTAGTGAACAGAGACTGGAACGAATACCTGGAAAGTCTTATGGACAACGAATGGGGCGACCATCTTTCTATTTTAGCCGCTGCTAATCTTTTTAATGTGGGTATTGTTATAGCGTGAAGCAATAGTCCCGATTTAAGCGAATTTCGGCCTTCTTCCAATGTAGATCAGAGAAGGGTCATATACCTTGGTCACGAGTTTGAAGTTCATTATATCCGGCTTGAAAACATAGACCCGAACTTTGAATATGAGAGCAATCTAGATGCCATAGACAATGGTGACAAGGTAATACCAGGGTGTAATTCATGTACAGATAGGCTAGATAAACATGAAGATGCATATACAGAAACTAATGACACTGATATTAATTTTCAGGAAATAAACGAAACATCTGAACAAGATATTGGAAACATTGAAAATACTGACAATATGTTGCCGTTTGAAGAACGTAACGGTGAAATTAGAAACACCGAATATACAAATGAGATTGAAAAGTTACGTGGTCTGTTACGTGATCAAGTATTATTGAAGAGGAAATTAAAAGTACATGTCAGCAATAACAACATGGTTGTAGATAATGCATTTGTTGGCAACATTGACGTAACTTGACGTCGCGTTGATTTCACGCATTCTCGCCCTCGATCGATACTAGTATCATCTCTCGTGTTTGGCACTTGGAATTATGGGGGAAAAAGTAGCCCGGTAAGGTGATTTGCATATATATAGCTAGAGACCAAAACCCAGGTTTTAGACCCAATCTAGACACGCGCGACAAAAGCACCAAACTTTCCTCAAATGTGTGTTTTATATTTCTATGTATTTTTAAAGGGTCCACAAAGATTCGTGAATCCTGAATGTATTAGGATTATATGCACACCGAATTACCGCACCGCGGATGAAGTCCTGAAAAATCAGGAGGGCACCTGCCGAATATCAGTGATGAATTTGAAAAATTCGAAATGACGTCAGTATGGATTTCACGTTAATATTACGTTAATTTCCGTCGATTTGTGTGCGTTGTTTCATGATATGGCTTAAATGGTCATTGAGATGTTATGCGATCTGCTTATGTCGCATATCTGCTTATGTCGCATATCTAAAAAAAACAATCAAGCAAGTGTATTGTTGTCAATAATAATTAAAATTCGATAGCCAAAATTAGTCTGAAAACCCGTGATTTTTACTCTGCATTTTTTTATGTTTTTGTCGTCATTGCATCGTGACTAGACATGGAATTATAGAAAATATTATACCATAATTCAGCAAATTTGAACATAAATAATACTATAAAACAACACACTGACATTGAACTACTTCATGATACCAATAATTACATATCGTTGTTGTATTAGTGTCGGGAATGTTTACATTTCTTTACTCAATAAATAATGCTCATTTGTTATCATTTTACCGCTTTGACGTGACGTAAATTTTCTATGCGTTTCGTTTCCACGAGAATAAAATGTATTTGCTACATACATTTACAGAATTATTCAATTACTTTACTCATGTAAAATTTGAGCAAATACAATTTACCCTACCCTTTTGTAACATTCTAACTCTAGAACTTAAAAAAACAACAACCGGACATCCGTAAAATACTTGTTGTGATACGACGTCTATTTGACTTCACTTCATGTACACAACGTTTTGGCGGAAAAATTATGTTCTTGAAATGAGAACTTATCTTTTTGATTTCGTGCATCGGCCAAATTGGTTACATCTTACCTCGCATTTGTGTGAGGTTATCTACTGTTAAATAAAAAAAAATAGGGGTCATGTTCTAAATTTAAATTGAATAAGAAATTATTTGTAAACCTAAAAATATTTGTTTTCGTTTTCGCATAAGTATAAACGAGTTTGTGAAACAATGAACAAAGATCATGGCGAATATTCAGCATTGACGTGAACAGCGAGTGACTGGTCATAACATTTCGAGTATATGCGATTGATACTGCTTCTCGTCCGAGAGTGCAGTATTAATCGCACAAGAGAAAAAAAATGCTATAAATGTTTTGTACCATAGCCATTCAAAAACATTAGAGCGATGGTACACATGTTATATATGCAATTGCACATTTAGTTGTTGTTTACAAAATAAATTTTAAAAAGGCATAAATGTGTCGCTTGAACCAACAAATAACTATACATTCCAGACACATTAATAAAAACTTTCGACGTTTTAGTTTAAATTTTATTAATTATTTTAATTTTAATAGTTGATGTCGGTCACTAGAAACATAACTTATTTAGAGCAAAGTAATCTCTTTCTACAGTTATAGCCCCATTTTTACGTGACAATGCATGGACATATGGTAATTTTGCAAAGGAATGGTCTTGTTTAACTTTGTAAATTTTGGCATAATATTATTTTGTAATCTTTTCAAATTATATTCATATTCGATTTAAAATTACATGTTATCAACAGTTATAGTTTTCAAGGAAAACGCATAATTCATCAAATTCAATTACGGGTACATTCCTTACACGCATAGCAATGCTGCTTTTAAATCTGCCAAACCCGCAATATGCCTCAGTTTTGTGTGCGTTCAGTTTTGTGTCGAGGGCTGGCCTGGCGCAGTCGGTAGCGCGGCGGATTTGTAACCGGAGGCCCCGGGTTCTATCCTCCGTGGTGCCACTGAGTTCCGTCAGTGCGTTCTTGGGCAAGACACTTTCCCTTAGCCTCGTCCGTCGGATGGGGACGTAAACCGGGCGGTCCAGTATATCGGTCTATCCCCCGAGCACGTTAAAGAACCATATGAATCTATTCGATAATAAGAGTAGGGCAGGTTCCCGGATTCCTATGTATCCTTCCACTCTCTCTGGGGCGGCTCGAAATAACCTATACTGTGTTGATGAGTCGTTAAACAACATTCAATTCAATTCAGTTTTGTGTTCGTTGACATGTTCATTTCTAGCATTTTTTACGGGAAAATTAACCCACTCTTTATAAAAGGCATAATATGCCTCTTTTGTTTCTGATGTGTTTTAATTTACTGATTCAATATAATATCAATATTTCTCTGTGATTTTAGCTCTACTGGCCGAAGGCCACCAGACCTTATGGGATGCCGAGTTGTCCGTCGTCTGTTGTTAACATTTGTCTCGTTAATACAATAGGCCTTCGTTTTTCATTTAATCTTTACCAAACTTTACCAGAGTATTAATATCAATGCAAGCTCGAACAAGTTCGAAATCCAGTATGATCGGACCAGTAACAGCAAGGGTATGGCCATTGAATATGTTAAACATGTTATAGTTTACCTTGTTTAAATATTAGGGCTTTCATTTTTCGTCTGATTTTTACCAAACTTGAAAAGATTGTTATTAGCAATGAAGTCTCAGAGAAGCTAAAAAAAGCAGTCAAATCGGAACAGTAACTGGCAGAGTTATGGCCCTTGAATTAGTTAAAAATGCTCTATGTTGCCTCGTTTAGACAATTCATATTTTTTATTGCCAAAATGTTGATATTTTACTTTATTTTCATTAGGTGATACAATTTGTATTACTCGGTTTTTATCCTTAAATTCTGTAGTAAAATAAAAATCATTGACCGAGTAAAAAAGATAATAATTTTCAAGATTCCATTTTGAGTGGTAAATATATTGAATCAATTTGCATAAACATGCATGAAATATGCAGGGTTTTTAAATAGTCACACTGTAAATACCTTAATTTTAACAGTAAACTTGGTTGAACAGCAAGGATAAAGACCGAGTTTATCACCTACCGGAAGTTAGAGGTCTCATGTTTCCTGGTCGCTGATTGGTCAGTTTATTTTGATGATGCATTATCAAAATTATGAATATGGCCTTTATGTTTCATCCGATCTTTACCAAACTCTACCAGATTGTTCATGTCAATGGACAGTTTCGAAACCAGCCAGTTCGGACCAGTACTAGGGGAGTTATGGCCCTTTATTTCGTTAAAAATGCTGCATATTGCCTCGTTAGGGCCTTATTTTTTTATCTGATCTTTACCAATCTTTTTCACATTGTTTAAGATTAATAAATGCTTGGACATGTTCAAAAAACAGCCAGATAGGAATAGAACAATAATTGCAGAGTCATGTCCTTGATTTAGATAAAATGCTATTTTTCAACGAAACTTTACATGGTTGATCATCATATCATCGTCGTGTTCCAGTTTACAGATTTTTGATAAGTATGGGCTCTTGAGAGGTTTTCCGAGAAAGTTCTTCTTCCTTTAAAGTTAATCCTCTGGTTCCTTAGCATTATCGAGCCTGAAAACATTCTCCCGAACCCTTTGGCTGGATTTCATCGCAACTTGACAAGGATGATCAGTATCAAGCCTATTTGTGTGAATATTCATCATTTTCCGGTCGAATGATTTTGGCAGAGTTATGGCCTTTTTAAGGTTTTAATAAACAACTTTGCCTAGATTAGTCTCTTCTGAACTCATCGGATTTCAACAATAACTATTCGATAATAAGAGTGGGTCACGGTTCCTGGATTCCTATGTATCATTCCCCTCTCTCTTGGGAGGCTCAAAATAACCAATGCTGTGTTAATGAGCCGTTACACAACATTCGTTTCAACTGTTCTGGTTGAGTGAATTTCAGCAGAGTTATGACCCCTTATACACTAACTTTGCACAGACTAGATCTAGTTATCATGAACCTCTGGCCGTATTTCAAAAAAACTTGTCAGGGATGATCATTACCGAACCTAGTTGCGTATATCATCACCATGCTTCACTTGAATGATATTTGAAAGAGTTATGGCCCCTTATACATAAACTTTATCTTTAGCCAGTTGAGCGTCCACAGACCCTATTGAGCCTATTATCTTAAATGCGAACAGTGCGAGCAATAGACATTGTTCATATAAGTTTTTAGCTCTACTGGCCAAACACTAGCAGAGCTTATGGGATGACGAGTTGTCCGTTGTCCGTCGTCCGTCTGTCTGTCTGTCCGTTAACTTTTTCCTTGTGAACACTCTAGGGGCTTCATTATTAATCGGATCTTAACAAAACTTTGCCAGTGTCTTTAAATCAATGAAAGCTCAGACAAGTTCGAAATCCAGTCAGATCAAAATAATTTCACCAGAGTTATGCCATATTAAGCCTTGTAAACACTCTAGCACCTTCATGTATTATTTGATCTTTACTAAACTTGCATAGATTATTAATATTAACGAAAGCTGGGATGAGTTTGAAAACATGTCAAATCGGGTCAGTAATACTGGAGTTATGGCCCTTATTCTTTTGAAAAATGCTATTTTCTGCCTTGTGAAAACTCTAGGGTTCAATATTAATCAGATCTTAATGAAACTTTGCCAGTGTTTTTATATCATTGAAAGCTTGTACAAGTTTGAAAACCAACGAGATCGGAATAATTTCACCGGAGTTATGCCCTTGTTTTTCTGGAAAATGCCATATTTAAGCCTTGCGAACACTCTAGCGCCTTCATTTATTATTTGATCTTTACTAAACATGCATTTTAATAAAAGCTCGGACAAGTTCGAAAACCAGCCAAATCGGGTCAGTAACATCGGAGTTTGGCCTTTGTTTTTCTGAAAAATGCTATTTTCCAGATTGTGAACACTCTAGGGCCTTTTATATTAATCGGATCTAAACGAAACTCTGCCAGTGTCTATATGTCAATGAAAGCTGGGACAAGTTCGATAACCAGCGAGGTCAGAATAATTTAACCTGAGTTACTCTAGTTATGAAATCTCATTCATAGAAGAACGTGAGACAAATTAAAAAACAAACATGCCAGACTAGACACAGCAGACTTATTGCCCATGATTACCTTGTGAGCAATGTATGGTCATCCTGGCCCTTTTGTTTTTGCAATGTTTTTAAAAGAAGTACTGATGGGAATGTTATGTTCCGATTTAACCAGTAGAGCGTCTACAGGCCCAGAAAAAAAACATGATTTCATTTATGCATGTAAATGTGTTTCGTTATTAATTATTTCCCAGTCCTGCACTTCTGTTTTTGAGAGGTTTGTGTATATCAATTGCCCCACCACAAAACAACGGCATGTTATGGCACCTTCCCTTTGTTACACTGTATCCTGCTTTTAAAGTAACCCAACTTGTCCGAGCTTTCATTGATATTAACAACCTGTTAAAGTTTAGTAAAGATTGGATGAAAAATGAAGGCCCTAGAGTTGTCACAAGACAAAAGTTAACAACGGACGGACGACGGACGACGGACGACGGCCAGTAGAGCTAAAAATGGGGCGGGGTGGTGGGGGACGGGGTTATATTAACATTCTAAACAAATATGGTAAAGATCAGATAAAAACTGAAGTAACTACAGATTTAACAAAGGAAATACAATATAGCATTTTTCAGCAAATCAAGGGCCATAATCTGTCGTTATTAACAAGATCTAGCTGGTTTTCGATCTTGTCCGAGATTTCATTGATAAACCGCGATTTGCACAACTAGACATTATACTGAGGCTTCCTGCCAACTTTTGTAGAAAGTTTAGGAGGAGTAGCGGTAGCGACGACAAGAAATTTAAATGTGAAAATGCCATAACTCCGTCATAAATCAGCGAACTGGGAAAAAGCGCGATATGCACAACTAGACATCTTACCCATGCTTCCTGCCAAGTTTCGTCAAAATCCAACAAGGCTTTAGGAGAAGAGCCGACAAGAAATTTAAAAGTAAAAATGTCAAGGGGCCGTAACTCCATCAAAAATCAACGAACCGAAAAAAAATAATGAAATAAAAAAATAAACAAAAAAATATATATATTTTTTTTTTTTTAAAAACAACAACAAACAAAATAAACAAAAAACATTTAAAACAATAAACCAATAAATATATCAAATACAAAAAAAATAAATAATAATAAATAAAAATAATCAAAAGATAAATAAAAAAATAAAAAATTATATATATATTTAAAACAAATTTAAACAAAAAAAATGTACAAATAATAAAAGAAAATATACTAATAATAAACAAAAAGGCAAAACATCTGGTAAAGTTTGGTAAAGATCAGATGAAAAATGAAAGCCCTGTCGTATTAACGAGGCAAAATATAGAATTTTTTAACTAAATCAAGGGCCATAACTCCGCTGATACTAGTCCGATCTGGCTGGTTTTCGAACTTGTGCGAGCTTTCATTGATATTAACAAAAAAAAATTCAGTTTTGTAAAGATCGGATAAAAAATGAAGGCCCTTGGCCAGTAGAGCTAAAAATCATCAGCTCCAGAAAGTAGGTCAAGGTCATAGATGAAATCCATGGATCCAAAAAGATGCACTACCCAAGACACAACTATGTCAAAATAGAATATGTTTTCTTCCAAAGATTAAGCTATAAATTAGGTTTAAAACATCTAGTGCATAATTATAGTTCATGAGAGAGTGATGTAAATGTAACAATTAAAGTTATCTGCCCTTTGCTTGGATGGTGAGGGTCACATCCACATTTGCTTTGTCACGTTGCAATGTACCACTCAAGATACAACTATAAGCAAAGAGTGCATACAGTTTGTGAAAAAGTGACCTAAACGCTAAAGTTGAAGGTAACAATTAAGTTATCTGCCCTTTGCTTGGAGGGTCAAGGTCACTTCCACATTTGCTTTGTCACGTTGCAATGTACCACCCAAGATACTACAAGCAAAGTTTGAAAGGTCTAGTGCATACAGTTTGTGATAAAATGACCTAAACGCAAAACTTGAATGTTGACGCCTCCGCCGCCGCCGGAGAAGCAACGCCTATGTCTCTTTTTTTCTTCGAATAGGCGAGACAAAAACTGTTTTCCGGCCTTAGACTATTCAAGCCAGTAGAGTGATACAGGCCCTCTTGTGCATCTTGTTCCCGGAAGACTACTTGATACACGCCACTCTGTAAATGACATAATTTTAGACATGGAAGTCATCTTGAGTGACAGTTTGGCCATGAACACAAATCACAAATCTGTCTATCCATCAGCAATTTCATAAAATAATATTCTAGTCTAGATTTGAAACAGTTTAATGACAATTGATCACAATATATTTGGAATGGATTGACCCTGCAAGATTTTGGTAGGTCGCCAAAGATCGCCAAGTTGGCTAAAACTATGTAAAATTTATGGAAATTTGATCGTGCAAATATCCATACAGTCTTTCCTATCAAACCTTGCATTCCCAGTACATTTAGTACTTTGATTTATCATATATTATGTAGGGGAAATAACCCTGCAAGTGATGTGGCAAATATCGCCGCCAGATGTCGCACCGTTTCACTTTGCACGTAATGAAATCAGTTTCTGTCGAACGGATTGCGTTTGCATCGCACCGACTGTGTTTTCGCCCGATCATTTCACTTCGAACCGTATCAGTTCACTTTGTAACGAATGAACCGAGTTTACACGTCGCATCGAATCGATATGTACGTCATCAAATGACTTTGCGTCGTATGGTTTGAAATTTTACATCGTATCATTTCACTTCGAACCGTATCAATTCACTTTGTAACGAATGAACCGAGTTTACACGTCGCATCGAATCAATATGTACGTCATCAAATGACTTTGCGTCGTATGGTTTGAAATGTTACATCATATCATTTCACTTCGAACCGTATCAATTCACTTTGTAACGAATGAACCGAGTTTATACCGTATCATTTTACTTCGAACCGTATCAATTCACTTTGTAACGAATGAACAGAGTTTACACGTCGCATCGAATCAATATATACATCATCAAATGACTTTGCGTCGTATGGTTTGAAATTTTACATCGTATCAATTCACTTTGTAACGAATGAACCGAGTTTACACGTCGCATCGAATCAATATGTACGTCATCAAATGACTTCATGTTGAATTAAATGGCCTGTCATTGAATTGTTTGTAAATATCCACATTTTGACGGTTATGGCTTCCCATATCCAACGCCAAAAAAAAGTCTGTGTGCTAGATCTATTACTTTTATTTTGTTTATTTGTGTATTTGCATCAATATCAAGGGGCCATAACTCTATCAAAAAATTAACAAAACGAAAAAAGAGCAATATGCACAACTAAAAACATCATACCAGTGCGTCCTGCTAAGTTTTGTCAAATCCAACACAGCGTTTAAAAAAAGAAATAAATAAAAACAATAAAAAAATTAAAACATAAGCAAATAAAAAAAAAAAAAATAGATAAATAAAAAGATATAAAAAAAAAGAAAAAAGAAAAAGAAAAAAGAAATAATAACAAATAAAAAATAATAATAATTAAAACAAATTATCATAATAATTATAATAACAGTTGCTGTGCAAGAGTTTGGTTAAGATTGCTCAAGAAATGTGGCCTCTATCGTGTAAACACGATAAAAAAAAACTGCATCTTTTGCTAAATCAGTGGCCATAACTCTGGTGTTACTGGTCCGATCTGGCCCATTATCAAACTCGTCCGAGATCTTATGGTCATAATATTATATAATCTTTGTAAGATTGGTTAAGATTGCTCTAGTAATGTGGCCTCTATCGTGTAAAGAAGCAAAAAGTTGACGACAGACAACGGACGAAGAGTGGTCACAATAGCTCACCTCTGAGCACTTCGTAAGTAGGTCAAGGTCATAGATGAAATCCATGCGTCCAAAAAGATGCACTACCCAAGACACTACTATGTCAAAATAGAATTTTCTGTCTTCCAAATATTAAGCTATAAATTAGGTTTAAAACTTCTAGTGCATAGTTATAGTTCATAAAGTTTGAATGTTCTAATGCATAAAGTTTGTGAGAAAGTGATCTAAACGCAAATGTTGAAGGTAAAAATTATTATCTGCCCCTTGCTTGGAGGGTCAAGGTCACATCCACATTTTGTTTGTCAAGTTGCAATGTACCACTCAAGATACAACTAGCAAAGTTTGAAAGGTCTTAGTGCATACAGTTTGTGAAAAAGTGACCTAAACGCCAAAGTTGAAGGTAACAATTATAAGGTTATCTGCTCTTTACTTCTAGGGTCAAGGTCACATCCACATTTGCTTTGCCATGTTGCAATGTACTACCTAAGATACAACTATAAGCAAAGTTTGAAAGGTGTAGTGCATATAGTTTGTGAAAAAGTGACCTAAACGTAAAAGTTGAACCTAAAAATTATTAAGTTATCTGCCCTTTGCTTGGAGGGTCAAGGTCACTTCCAGATTTGCTTTGTCACGTTGCGATGTACCACCCAAGATACAACTATAAGCAAAGTTTGAACAGTCTAGTGCATACAGTTTGTGAAAAAGTGACCTAAACGTAAAAGTTAAACCTAAAAATTATTAAGTTATCTGACCTTTGCTTGGAGGGTCAAGGTCACTTCCAGATTTGCTTTATCACGTTGCGATGTACCACCCAAGATACAACTATAAGCAAAGTTTGAACAGTCTAGTGCATACAGTTTGTGAGAAAATGACCTAAACGCAAAACTTGAATGTTGACGCCGCCGCCGCCGGAAAAGCAACACCTATGTCTTTTTTCCTTCGAAAAGGCGAGACAAAAAGTAACAAGAAGAAGGTTGCGTGGGGAGAAATATACAATTTTAAGTGAGGTAGCTCCAATGCCAGAGAGCTAGTTCCAAAACTATGGAGTTAGCAACAACTTTGATTGCGTCAGAGAACTCAATGAAGATGCTAAACATTACAGTTCTAGTGGAGTTTACATTCAAAAACGTCAGCTATTTAACGTTTGCTGAAGTAAAACTAGCATGTAAACAATCCAATCCTCATTGAAAGGTCGATGAGCAATGACAAACTATTCACAGAAATCACTTTACTGAACGTAACAGTATGTCATTTACTGAACGTAACAGTATGTCCTTTACTGAACGTAACAGTATGTCCTTTACTAAACGTAACAGTATGTCCTTTACTGAACGTAACAGTATGTCCTTTACTGAACGTAACGTAACAGTATGTCCTTTATTGAACGTAACGTAACAGTATGTCCTTTACTGAACGTAACAGTATGTCCTTTATTAAACGTAACAGTATGTCCTTTACTAAACGTAACAGTATGTCCTTTATTGAACGTAACGTAACAGTATGTCCTTTACTGAACGTAACAGTATGTCCTTTATTAAACGTAACAGTATGTCTTTTATTGAACGTAACAGTATGTCCTTTACTAAACGTAACAGTATGTCCTTTACTGAACGTAACAGTATGTCCTTTACTGAACGTAACGTAACAGTATGTCCTTTACTAAACGTAGCGTAACAGTATGTCCTTTACTGAACGCAACAGTACGTCCTTTACTGAACGTAACAGTATGTCCTTTACTGAACGTAACGTAACAGTATGTCCTTTACTAAACGTAAAGTAACAGTATGTCCTTTACTAAACGTAACGTAACAGTATGTCCTTTACTAAACGTAACAGTATGTCCTTTCAAAGCTTTAATCGTACAACTATATGTAAACATAATGGATGTATAAACAATGTAGTTATCGTATAGTTGCCATTTTCGTAAGCGTGGTCACATGTGTTTATTTTTAATTGGCCCCATTTTATTTAATTTATTATATTAAAGCCTCACTTATAATGAAAACGAACTTGTTTTAGAGAATTCCAAACTTGTATTAATCATTTGCAACGTTTTTAGAAGTCATATATACTGAAAGGAAAAAGAAACGCAGGGTGCGTATTTCCGCTATATATTGCATATACTGCACACTTAATTCCATATATATTCCAAGGAAATCCCAAGATGTTTTGTAAAAAAAAAGTGCAGTTAGTTAGAGAAAGGACACAACTGTGATGTTGTAGACGTTTTAATCACAGTAGACGTTGTAACAAGAAATTCATAAATGCTGAAGTTCCTCTTTGAAAAATTGAGCCAGTTCAGTACTGTATTTAATGTTAAGTGATTGCAACATTTAAAGCCTAAGTTTGCTCACCTGCTTGAGCCAAATGCGCATTCTGACGATAATGAAACTTTAAAGGGGTAACCATTGGTGTGTTCAGTGCTGTTTAAACCTTCTTTCTAAAGGACAGGCCTAATGTCGCCCTGTACCATTCGATTAGCAGTAGCATATTAAACATACAATATATAGCGGAAATACGCACCCTGCGTTTCTTTTTCCTTTCAGTATATGTTTATTCTCAATTTCCAACTGTCCCACACACACGGGTATTGGGTCACATACATACATTCTTACACGTTGTTTCTCTTTTGTTAGGAACAACTAGGTTATACCGCAGTGATATACTTATCTAGATTTTGGTAACATGAAATCGACAATCCAAGATTTGCATAGCACATTAGTTTTAGTTCCTGTTGATAAAGCAGCTATTAATGTAAATATTGTCTGCCGCCTACGTTACGTCAATGTTATATCTCTGGAACTCGGGAGCACCAGTTCGTATACTCAGTTCAATCTTCTGAGGCTGGTGTCGTTTCTACGCATATAACTGAGTGCACCGCTTTTAAGACTGGGTAAACAGAAAAACAAACTTCCAACTATGTACTAGAATTAGGCAAACCGCACAACAAAGGCCGCTTTATTTCTAATCCTACTGTCTCCAAACTTTTAACTTCTTGTCTTACTGCCATTAAAGATCACGTAAAACAATACTGTGCTAAACCTTATGACAACTCTGGGACTAACTTATTTTGGGCAATTAATAATTCAGGAGTCGTTCTTGATAATTGAATTGAATTGGGGTTTTAAGGCGCACCAACACTTAAAAGGTTATATGGCGCCTAACAGGAACTCATCCTCCATGTACATGGAGATAAAATATAGAGAATAGGCCTAGAACCTTCTCACCTGCAGAACTGCAGAGTTGCTGCACATTTTATTGTAGACGCTCCATTTACGCTGGAGTCACGTTTATGTTTTTCTGCCACTGCTCTAGTGATTTGAGCGAGATGGAACCTAAAACAACGCAGGGGTCATGATGAAGACCTTTAATGAGCATGAACAAAAATGATAAAATGAACATGCATTTCGGAGGGGGTTCTACCCCTCTGCCTACCCCTCCAACGGGATCTGCAGTGGCCCAATTATTTGCCCGGAATCAAACGGGGCCCCTGGAACCACACGGGTTTCGTTCTTGATAAAATTAGCAATAAGCGTCAAGTAGTATCTAAAGCACTTTTGACATCTACACACAATATACAACCTTTCCACACAGCTTTATCAGACAAAAGTATTGCTCTTATTAAAAAGAAACTTGTATTAAAGAGAAAAAAGTGTTGCCTTTAAATTCAACTGTGTGTACGTGCCAAGAAGTTTGTAGAGCCCTTGTTTTCCCATAAGATAATATCGTTGAATATTTTCGTCAGGTATGGAACTACCGTTTATAAAGAAATTGTTGATATCCCTTAAAGGACGAACTGTGCACCGCTTGTCGCAAATTTGTTTTTGTATTGCAGTGAAAGAGATTTCATGTGGAGTCTTTCACTAGATACTCACTCAGGCACATGCCATCGAAGCATTTTATAACACCTCTCGGTATCTGGATGACATACTGCACATTGACCTTTTTTCTACTTTGGTTACATAATACTTTTAAATCCAAAATAACTTAACAAAGCTAATATTTCTGATACTGTCGTGATTTTTTCTTTCTATCTCTTGAAAATTAAAGCAAAATGTATGACAAGAGGGATGATTTCAGTTTTGACATTGTTAACTATCCATGTTCCCCGAGAAACTTCTTATGGCGTTATGTTTCTCAACATATTCGTTTTTCTAGACCTTGTAGTCGAGTTGAGGCCTTTAATAGCCGTAACCTTTGTATAACAACAGCTACTCCATCAGGGCTGCACTTACCATAAACTTCGAAAACCCTTTGCAAAATTGTAGTATTATAACTCGGATCTACTTTTAATATATAAACGTAATATGAGAACTTTTCTGCGACAAGGATTATCGCAACCTTACTTCTTTGATGATGTGTTTATATACTTCATGAGATCCTTGGTCATGATCACTTTCATGAAAGCTTTACTAAACTTGTTAGAATGTAATTTTTTAACGCTGTCCATGGTTAGTGGTTGACCCATTTACAGTTCGCCGCCATGCTTTCCTCCGTGGTTGTGCGATGACGTGACAGATTATGGACCCTACATTGATGTCTACCTAAATCCTGAAAGGGATTGTAACGTTTGATGCTCGTCTTCAATCGTGTCGTGTCGTTCCCTTTATAGTTTGTTCTCTTGTTGCCCTGGCTTCTGCCAAGTCAACTTGTGATTTTTATATTCATATATACATGATCATTTTTTATTTATTCTTTTGTGTTAATATGGTAAAAGTAAGGTATAGTGCACCTTCACGGCGGGGATTTCTTTATTTACACGGTCCCGTTTTATTAGGATGACAGTAGGGTAAGTATGAGGTTTGGTGCACCCTAGAACCTGGTTTAAACCCCCAGCCACTGACCGTTCCAAGGCGGTAGCCCTAATCTCAACCCTTTTGTGAGGTCTTATTGGCCTTTTATTCATCTTCAAAGTTGTTTTTTGTTTCTGTGTGTGGTTGACTGTTGTCCTTGAATGCTACTTTTCCTGTTCGATTTTTATATCTATATTTAGAACCCGATTTAAATCCCGGCCGCTCTTTTGCCACTGACCGTTCCAAGGCCGTACCTCTATTATCAACCATTTTATGGTTGTGGTGTCCCATTCTTTGCTTCCATTTTCCCATGTAATTCTGTTTTGATTTGGTTGAATGTTTTCTGTGCAACATAGCCTGTTCGGTTTGTATACCCCGACTTTTATATAATTGTAGTAAAACGCTTTCCAGAATACCGTTTTTGTTGGGTATTTTTTATGTACTATTAAAACACCTGCCCGAGCAAATTTGTTTTACGTTTTACAGGTCACATCACATCATATTTATATTAAGGTTTGGCATATGGTCAATGTAGAAAGTGATCAAGAAACTTCAAGTTGTAAAACAAATCGGAACTAGCCGAAGACAATGTACGCGAAACAGCTATTTTGGCTGATAGAAGGACGAAAGGCAAGGCTTTATTTCTGATGGCATTAAATAAAATAGAAGACATGCTAAAGAAAAGGTATTTTATTCGTAGGTGTTTTTCTCCAAATGTACGCACATGATATCACACTGGTTTTACAAACATATTTTATTAGCCGTGTGATGTAAACGGTTACAAACAATATAACAACCTATACATGCATCAGCACGGATAAATGCATCAGCACGGATAAATCGTCCTTGCTCGTGTTCAAATATTTAATATGTACAACAATTTCAGTATCACGCCTTCATATGTATTCATAGTACACTTGGATTATAATATTACCTCTTTATTAATACAAATAACAGTAAATACAAATGGTAATATCAAACATGTATAAAGTACATAAACGGTATTCAAAGAGGCACTATGAGATGGCAGGAATTCTATGCAGATCTAAGTAACAATAATAAGCAATAAGCAATAATAAGCAATACTATTCAAGTAATTCTGCAGTGTTGTTCTCATAATGTCAACACCATGTTATTTATTCAGATAGATATTATGGGTATTTACTTATCATATCAACACTGAATGACTTCACTTGCAGCAGATGTGTTGGCGTCATATAACCTTTTTGTGTTGGTGCGCCATAAAATCCCAATTCAACTTCAACTCAACTAACGTGTAAAGCGACACAAATGTTTTGAGATTCGAAATATAGGTACTTGAACATGTACAGTACAATAAATCACGCAAGTAAACAGTATTTAGTTATATTTGCGAAATGTTTGCCGGACAGTATGTACGACTTGAAATGTAAAAAGGAAACACCTTATTTCTGTTTGTAATATCAGTTAGGAATGTTTTAGTACTATATACCTACCTAATTTAAGATACAAAGCTGTATGCTTGCTTCTTGGCTGATTACCACAGTAAACATAACAATTTGCAATGCAAATACTCGCCATTCCCCACCCTTCCCCATCCCATCCCAACCCAACCCCACCGGCATCTCGACCCCCAAAATACAATAGGCTGGAAATATGTAGTTTAACATTAGCTTATAATGTGGAAAAGCGTTTCTGTCAAGATTTCACATTACAAAATGAAAAGTTAAAAGTTAAAAAATGGTTTTGCTTCGTCACTCTCCTCGCTGCTGCTGTCGTCATCTTCGTAGTCGACGCTGTCATCCCCACACAGATCGTTCGCCTCCCTGGGGAAGAGCACTCTGTTGATCACGTGGATAACGCCATTTGTGACTGTGCCGTCAGCGTATGTAACACGGGCCCAATTCACGCGGAGATGGCCTGCAAAAAGAAGTCATTATATGTATATCATTTATATGTATACAACTTACCATGAACGTATGTATATTGTAACTTGACAACGGAATATTAACACCACTGCATGCGTAATAAAAATGATTTCTATTCTGGAAATAGTGGCAAAACATTTTTTTAATAACAAATATGTGGTAGTGTTCATAATTATATTAAGCCGATGGCTCATAAACGATGCTTTGATGACAATGGGTTTAAGGCATACACGGCGATCTTGATTCTTGACGGAAAAAAGCACGACGTTAACTCGTTACGCTGGATTTTCTACATAATTTCAACATTTACAAATCCTACCTGATACTTTTTCAATCAAAAATAGTGTACAATCAGTCATTATTATAGTAAAAGTTATGGTTAAATGAAGAGGAAAAAACATATTCCAAGTTTTATTACATATTTACATGCGGGTTAAAGTAAAAAAAAAAACATACATGAATATATTCAAGGTACACATTTGAGAGCGCTGTAATTTTTAATTTAAAAATTCAGTATATCCCTTTTGAATGCAAATTAATCACTACATATTAGTACAATAAAATAGTATGGCTGCATGTATATAAACTAAAACGCAAATAAATGCATATATAAACTAAAATGCAGATAAAAGGCTACCTACCAAACATCTTTGTTATTTTAACGCTACCTCCTTCCACCGTCTTCAGTTCATCTCCGCATGAGAGTCCAGCGGAATAACCAGTGACCGGCACCACGTGGTACTCCAGCACCTCTGTAGGTAATAAAAGACAACTCAAATGTAAAATTATATACTTTTAAGTAAAGACATTCTAAATAGTTTGGAGCTTCCCTTATCTGGATGACGAGCGCAACATCGGAAGTAGGCCGTGTCCAGCGTTAGAACCAATCTCTCCCAGAGACCGTCTTTGACCTCTGTCAACGTCTAAGAAAGTAGTCTGCGATCACATGATAATTTGTCACATGACCATAGCTAAAATATCAAACTTCAACACCGCGACACCTCCAATTATCGGCTGCTAATTGATTGACACGTAAACAGTCGAAGAAACACTACTTCTTTTCTACATTTTGATATATATTTTAAGTTAGTAATTTAATTTAAGGTATGTTGTTAATAGCTATGTGATACTGGAAAGTGCTGGTAAGCAAAATGCTGAACAGTAACCGTATGGGAACGATTTGGTGTTGCGTATTATGAACGTTTTGACGGCGGAGTGATAAGCCATATATCAAGTCTGAGCATAATTTACTGTATATTTAAAACTTTCAAGCCAAAAAATTGTTTTATTTTGTAATTTAAGCATTTCATTATAAGTTAATACAGAAACAATGCAATCAAGAAATTTTGCATTTCCATCGGTTTTTTTTCATCGTTTGCCAATATTCTTGGTATTTGATGAGACATTGACAGAGATGTATGTGTATGCAAGGAATGACAACTCTGGGTAGATATAGAGTTAAATCGACCACTCTACTATGGTGTGCTATAGGCTGTATACGAGTCATTTAGAATGACTAGCGGTTCTCTCCCTTTAATCGGCCAACTGAGGACAGATTATGCGATGTTAATCATGTTTACATATATGCATGCATGACAGTTTGAACTGTCTGTACTTGTATGTGTGTTTATATTTGACAATTCTGTATCGTATTATATACCAATAAACTTGATTTCATTTGGTCATAAATTACTCTCATTTGAAACGATGTGCAAAATTCGTCCGCTGACTAGGGAGCGAAGTATAACAGTATAACAGTAAATGAACAAACTTGTCATATATAAAATAGGAATGTTTAAAGACTAGCTGTGTGGACTAAGGAATAAAACTTGATGTAAATGATTAACTTATGGTTGGAGACCAAACAAAAATGTCCATCTTTGTAATGTTCGTCTAAGGTCAGGAAACTTAATCGGGCGAGTCATGACCGGAATTCGTAATTGAGTTTCATAGACGCTGGTGGTCAGCTGATTTAAGTGGTCAGCTGATTTAATTACAAAGTTACGAGAGATAAGAATGAATGTGTCACTTGACTTTACTTATATTCATTATTTCATTAGTATTATTACCATTATTACTGGTCACATGTCGTATCGCCAAGAGGCGGCAATTTGTGATTATTTTTGTAAAAGGTATTTAAAAGGAGAAGTCTAGTTAAATACAACCCATGCTTTGCCTTCAAAAATCGCATCATATGGCACAAATAGTTTTAAATGAACTTATCATTAATAAACTTAACAAAAAGTTATATAATGCAAAACAAAATGACCCAATTTTTGTATAACTAAAAAAGCTACTCCATCAGGAGTTATTATTATAAACTTCGGAAACAACTTGGCAAACTTGTTATTATCGTAACCTTGATCTACTGTAAAATTAAAATATAAAAGTAATTTAGAAATTTTCTACGACAAGAACCATCCCAAGCCGACTTCTATGGTGACGTGATTTACACATTTCGTAAGATCCTTGGCAATAATGACTTTCATACAAACTTTATTAATCTTGTTAACATATTTATCGAAAGAGTTCTTACGGATGACGGGAGGTGTAAAGTACTGGTTCTACCCAGGAAAAGTCTTTCTTAAATCCTGCCATGCTCAATTCCAGTAACATGTTCTTGCATGATGAACTATGAATAATCGCAAACCACTGTACAGTTGTATAACTTTACTAAGCTAAGAGTTTCCAGAAAATCATTGTTGGCAGTCTATACCAAAACCATCATAAAAGGTATGTTGGAAAAGAAGAAGAGACCAATGACAAATGTTGTAAATGTTTGAGTAAGTGTTTTGGCATGTGAGAGAGAATAATGGGTTTACTTAGTCAGATCCGTATTTCCTTCAATTATGTGCGAGCATTAAATTAATATTACACATGCAGTTAAAATATACACAACATATAACTGGCATACATACAATAAATATTAGTTGTACGTTTTAGTCACAAGTAACAACATGGATACATTGGTAAATGGTGCTAACATAATATCATGTGTCCCTTGCCGAAACGAAACATAGACATACGCAATGTCGGAGTATTGTTTTATATTTGGCAGAATGTAGAATAGTTAGAAATGTAGAAGTGTTTTAACATACTTGTGAGCAAAGTTTTGTTGTTCAGTAGGCCATCGAGGCACTTTTTCGGGATTCTCGCAAAGGCTCGATCAGATGGTGCGAACAGAGTGAATGGACCTTTTCCTGAAAGTGAATTATTATTTATTTTATTAAAGTGAAAACACCATTGTTACAAAATATCCCATAAATAAAAGAATCAAAAGAATATATGCACTTATACGTTTACAAATTGATAACCTGCCTTATAAGGCTTGTTAGTCACTATAGAAAATTGGTTTTACAACTCAGTTTATAGGTATAACAATAGTGAACATGAACAATGAATAAAGATAGGTCAATTAACATAACCAAATATGTAAGTACACACTGTTGCCTAGTATACGAAACTGATAGTGAATAACCAGTGTTCATTTAAAGACATTTAATCCAGATATGTATCAAGGACAATATGTTTATAAGATATGTATCAAGGACAATATTTTTATCAGATATGTATCAAGGACAATATGTTTATCAGATATGTATCAAGGACAATATGTTTATCAGATATGTATCAAGGACAATATGTTTATCAGATATGTTGTTTATCAGATATGTTTCAAGGACAATATGTTTATCAGATATGTTTCAAGGACAATATGTTTATCAGATATGTTTCAAGGACAATATGTTTGTCAGATATGTTTCAAGGACAATATGTTTATCAGATATGTTTCAAGGACAATATGTTTATCAGATATGTTTCAAGGACAATATGTTTGTCAGATATGTATCAAGGACAATATGTATCAGATATGTTTCAAGGACAATATGTTTATTATGACAAGCCGTTCGACTAATATGTACAACCCGGTGACTCATATATACGGTTTATGCATCTTTGGCTCAAAGGCTCCAAAGAATTGGCCATCGAAATACATATTGTGCAAAGGCGGAAATTTATATAATGACACATCTCAATGATTCAAGTGCTAGTGGGTGTAAAGGTCACAGTTGGTAATAGTAATGTACTTTTTATATCATGTGCCGTTTAATGTGGTAATACGTTTTTTTTCCTCCGAGTCATTCGTTAACCTTGAAAACTGTTTTAAGATGTATTAATATTGAATATGTGGTTGAACAGGTTGATCTCCTACTTGCCCTTATATGCGATATAGATTAGTAAAGACTAGTTGTACCTGTATGTGATATAACGCAAGACTGATTTTTTAGCCAAGATTTTTCAGCCAAGCAAGTTATCCACTATACATTTATACGAAGGAGTACAAAAAAAATCTCGAACACACGCTTGTATGAAGGGAAAAATATACACCTTTTCATTAAAATATACAACGTTCATTAAACGATTAGTATTCTTTTCAAAGTAAATTCGCATTGAACAAAACACCTTTCACAACACTGGTTCCACGAAGGATGCATATATGACAGAATAATATTTAAAGAAACTAACCCGCCAAATAACGGCAAAATTGTACAACAAAATCGTTTTTCAAAACTCTGGCCAGATGTTCAGGTCATATAATAATGTATATGTGCCGATTACAAGTATATGTTTATTCAAGTTTTTTAAAAAAAAAATCGTGATTGAGTATGTTTGCATTCTTAAAATAGGTACGTTATGTATATATATATACCTCGTCATCAGTAGCTTACGAAACGATACTGAAAGGAAAAAGAAACGCAGGGTGCGTATTTCCGCTACATATTGTATGTTTAATATGCTACTGCTAATCGAATGGTACAGGGCGACAGTATGCCTGTCCTTTTAGAAAGAAGGCTTAAACAGCACTGAACACACCAATGGTTACCCCTTTAAAGTTTCATTATCGTCAGAATGCGCATTTGGCTCAAGCAGGTGAGCAAACTTAGGCTTTAAATGTTGCAATCACTTAACATTAAATACAGTACTGAACTGGCTCAATTTTTCAAAGGGAAACTTCAGCATTTATGAATTTCTTGTTACAACGTGTACTGTGATTAAAACGTCTACAACATCACAGTTGTGTCCTTTCTCTAACTAACTGCACTTTTTTTTTTTACAAAACATCTTGGGATTTCCTTGGAATATATATGGAATTAAGTGTGCAGTATATGCAATATATAGCGGAAATACGCACCCTGCGTTTCTTTTTCCTTTCAGTATACATATGTTGTCAAATGTGACCGTCATTGGCGGGATAGCTACTTTAACTATAGTTGGATAAACTATCATTTTACAGTTCTATAAAACAGAGGTTACTAAACAAAGACTTGGTTTATCACGATTAATACACGATAATTATTATTCAAACAAGAGCCGGATTTCGCAGTAGGTGGATATGCGTTTCTGACCCCGCCCTCTCAGATTTGGATTGAATCGTGTACATACCATCTAGGGTGGAGCCTAAATCTGACCCCACCCTCTCAGATTTGGATTAAATCGTGTACATACCATCTAGGGTGGAGCCTAAATCTGCGGCTGTGACGGCTTTGAGCAAGGTCTTGAATACTGGACATTTAGATACGACGTATGTTATTGTCCCCGGGGCAGGGAACAGAACACCACTGACTTCATGTATGACACCATTAGATGCTTTCTGGTCCGCTAGGGTCACTTGTCTGCCCGATGCCGTGATAACCTATAAATAAACCACTTAATATAAAACATGTTTATTATCATTTTTTATTTGCTTTTTAGTACGATACAAAATTTACGACACAGCCTCCTATACCGTTTCGATGGTACTGAGCATCCGCACTTTTCTGAATACATCAGTACATCATGTCCTATCGTCTCATAATACAATCAGGTCGGTTGTTATTTCAATATGGTTCACAAAGTAGCAAACTAATACCGTTCAATTCAGGTTTAAGTTAATTATAAGTGAATTATAATTTAATTATAAGTTAATAAATACATATAAAAGGAAAAAAATAACAGATGCACGTAATAACATAACACCTAATGATATTAAATCAAAGTTAATGTTACCGTTCCATTTTTGTAGATGTTAATTCTAATGTCCTTCCCTTGAAGTGATGGATAAGCTCGTCGTTTTTTAGATCTCCTGAAAGGACCGACCCACTGGCCACATGATACTTCAAAATTTCAGCTAATACCGTCACATTCTTCAGCAGAAAATCGACAAACGGTTTGGGCAGCTTGGCAAATGCTTTATCTGTTGGACCAAATACCGTGAACGGTCCTGTAACAGTAGCAAATATTGTCAGGGACCTACTAGGGTAAACGGTACCATAATAAGGGGCATTCTTTATGAACAAATAGGATGTATGGTCCTTTAGGTGTAACACGCCCATTGATTGGTGCATTGAGTAGTGTATGTATTAAAATGTATATGCCATGTTGTCATTCGTATCTAGGCCCAATTTAAAAAATAATAACTTACATTCTCATCACAAATGACCCATATGCTGTCAAAAACCCTAAGGACCTAAGTCGTTAAGTATCGCATAACTGTTGGCCCTAAGACCGTGACCGGTCCCGTTAAGTATCGCATAACTGTTGGCCCTAAGACCGTGACCGGTCCCGTTAAGTATCGCATAACTGTTGGCCCTAAGACCGTGACCGGTCCCGTTAAGTATCGCATAACTGTTGGCCCTAAGACCGTGACCGGTCCCGTTAAGTATCGCCTAACTTTTGGACCTAAGGCCGTGACCAGTCGCAACTGTTGGACCAAACACCGTGAACTGGCCTGTAAAAGTATCGAATTTTATTAGTTGCATACTAAACAGCGGCAGAGACCGAGGTATGAACTTTGGGCCATGAACTTTCAACCTCTCTGACTATTTACCTTAAAAGCTTTATGGAAAATCACTGAACTTTAACGGTCTGTTGTACTAATAATATATTTGTTGTACTATTAATAAATGTCCATGTTCCCATTTTAGGAAAAATTGTGTAACAGAAATATTTTGCAACCTTGACTCAGCTGACATTTAAAATGCTAATATTTAATAAATATAGTAGTTATCATGTATATGGCAGGTTATATAATTACAGGTTTAGTCATGCCAACATCCTTTATATGTACTGAATTCAATATATATATATACGACTATTACGCCGACATTCTTTATATATGTAGTGAATTGTAATGATCTGATATGTAAAAACTTTTGAACTATTCAAATAATTATAAACCACAGTGATTTTCAAATGTGCAAGTTATGTACAAAAAATAGTATAGAACGCCCGAGATTAAAAAAAAAATCTAAATGTATGCCCCTTTAAATATAAATGATCATAGCTAGCCCTCCTGCCGCCCCACTCCCCCAAATGTTCAGAGTGGGTCAGAGTATGCTATACTTCCCCACAAAACCCACCAATAATTTTAATTGTCAAATGTCTACGCCATGATGATGCAAAACATGCATATATACTTGAATTCACACTACACGGGGCTGTTTCCATCCCCCCCCCCCCCCACCCCCGCCCACCTCTTTGGTACGCAGTATTCAGGGCAAATTTATAGAGTATTCAGTACCCACGGCCCAGGTACCAGTACCCGCAAATTACATTATTTAGTATTCAGTACGCATAAAAAAGGTACATGTCTTCAAACTATGTTTTCTATGTAAAAAAAAATAATGTTGAAATCCACAAAAATCGTAGGACATCGTATTTAGATTTCATGATTGACACATGCAAATATGTTAAATAGTATTCAGTATTCGGGTCTAAAATGAAGGAGTATTCAGTATTCGGGGGTGTGCCTACATGCAAATTGAGAGATAATTAAATGTGTATTAATGTGTCACGAACCTGTTCCCGACAGCGCGTCTCCAAGTCCTGCCTTCGTGACTAGATCCACGAGAGTTTTCAAGCCCAGCTTCGTCGCAAGTTCGGGAATCGTTCCATCATCGGCGTCATTATTACCGACAGCTTCTATTATCTGCGATGACATCAACTCCATCCATACGACATCGTTTGCATATATTCCGGCGATACCAACGAAAAGTAACGCGATCGACAAATTCATCTTGAATACTAGCTAGGAATCTGCAAGAACAAACCGGTTGGAGAAAAATCACGTTTATATAATGAATATTGAACTACAGCGTAATACGCGAAAGGTTTCCAATTTGCGTATATGACTGACTTACACGCTGAAACTTAGACTGGCTATGTCCTTATGTTTGTTCATGTTGATAATATTTGAGACAACTCAAGCTGTCATCAAATAAAATAGTCTGCATCAAGTCCCCTTTGAAGGAGTGGAACACTATAAGAATATGCCTTTCTTTCCAATCCTATTAACTTTATATGTATTTAAATATATATGTTGTAAAAAAGTTGAATAAAATATGTTTAAACCAAATGACCTCATGACCAGAAGTCATGCTATCTGCAGATGTTACTGCAGCCCCTCAGGTTCAAATAACTGTAGCTTGTGTCATATGAAAGAATAACACTAACAGCTACTCACACTCATACAAATGATTACAAAAGTGATGAAAGGAAACATGTTTCTTTTTATTATTATTTATAATTGAATATGGATAATGCCATTAGGATACCTCTTCGTAAATTAAATTATAATCATTCTAGACGAAATTATGAACTTGTAAAAGGAGTACTAGTATCTTAATGGAAAGCATGTTTAAGTTTGTTCCCGCACAGGAAAAGTTTAAAAATCGAAATTGCAGCGTTTGTGTTTAGTTGCTTAGTAACTGAAAATATACACTCTTCCACGCTTATTGATGTTTGACATGCAATATCAGGCAGATGAACTTGTGAAAAAGGTAACAGAGCTGTGATTCCCGACGGGACATTTATTTAGAAAATACAGAAGGTACCAATGCAAATGTCATTAGAAAACTAAAAGGAAAAACTAATATCATATTTGCAAGGACAGAATCACATTGTGGAAATCTGATTGAACTATTCAGCTGCAAAGGCATGAAAGCAATTTCTGTTGATGAGGGCAGAGGCTATTGCACAATTCTATTAATTTATATGTCACTAGGACCTTCCTGTGATATATGTCTATTTAAACGTTCTCGTTTAGAAACAATGACAAATGGACTGCTTTAAGGCTGTATGGTGCCCGTAAGATTTTATTCTGAATTAAAGTTTATTTAATTAAGACCATTCCATTTATGTGAACAAATGGGTGTTTTGGGGGGTCGGGGGGGGGGGGGGGGTGACTGATCAGCAGCCAGACATTGTAAACCTATAGTCGTGCTTAGCGGATTAAGGGTTAAATACTAATAGAATTTTTAAATACTATTTTGTTTGTATAATGTTCATAAATATATAAGCAGTATAACTAAGAACACTTTGGTAAGAAACTACTGCCTGAATCTTCTTTTACTACAAAACGATTCTCCCGTAGGTTATAACCCAGTACACATATACTCTTTTTCAAAGTCAACCATTTGTATCACTTGGAGATTAAGATAATACCAGACATGTTATTTTATAGCTGTAGCATGCTGGCACAAACTGACCACATAACTGTAAACTAAACTAGCAGTACGGCTATAACCATTCTCAGTGGATCAGAGCTATTCAGAAAAAGACTGATGAACATATTTAGGATTTAAGATTTTATTTTGATTCTGATTAAATTAAACGACGACAGCCAATCTAGCTGAAACTCGCAGTGAAAAAAATGGAACACTTAAATGAGATCCATGTGTTATATAAGCAGAAAATGGAACACTCTGAAATTCATATTGTGTTATATCAGCAGTGAAGAAAATGGAACACTTAAATGAAATCATTGTGTTATATAAGCGTAAAATAAAAAAATATCGTGACGTCAAGGTCATTCAATCAAGTGTGAAAAAACATCATCATCACGTGAAGCTCACATGAAGACTTATCCACTGCGCATGTACGATTTATGTTGATCTCCATTGGTTACTTTAAATCAATCTTGTTTAAATTATGTTAAATTAAGCATTACTGTTAACATCTTGCGTACACCTTTATATTGGTATAGTATATTATATAGAGTGGAGTCTTGGTGTGGAGTCTTGGAGTGGAATGGAGTGAATAATTGGAGTGACCGTGGAGTCACATTTCGGAGTGACCTTGGAGTGAATATTTTGGAGTCAATTATTTGTAGTCTTATTTTTCCGTTACAATTAATAACGTTTAGAAGTTAATCAATAGTTCCCACTTTTGTTCTTTGTTATGTTCTTTTGTTCTTAACTCCAAAAAGGGAGTGACATTTTGCAGTCAATATTTGAGTCTAAACTTGGGGTCTTAATTTTCCTTACAATTAATATTTTTTTAGAAACTAATACGTTACTTGGGTTACTTCATTTGCACATGCAATTATTTCTTTAAAATGCATGTGTCTATTAAGCAGGCTTTCGGATGAGATTAAAATAAATAAATAAAAACTTAATAAAAAAGCAGAAATGTAGCAATCAAGGACAACAGTCAACCACAAACACGCATCGAATAAAAAGATGTAAATGAAGCATTATTATATGATTAAGTAGCATAAGTATCACAGTTTAGGAAGAGTCCTGAACCATCATCATCATCATCATATACTTTATTTCCAATAACACGCATCGAAACAAACATAACATGTGCATATCTATCTTACATAAATAAAGTTTACATCTAAATTAGCTTTTTCTGATCATAAATTATATTTGATAATTGAATAATAACAGGACCTTTTCAGTATATCGACAGTGCCTGATAACAACAATAAAGAATAAAATCACGGTTTCTCCATTTAGGACTACCGTATTTAGTGTGCTACTTTTGTTTAGTATTGTCATGTTGAAATTGTATTTTTGTTTTGCTTATAGGGAAATGAGTGTATAAATACATTGTTTCTCAGGGCAGGGCTTTATATGACGGGGATATGACACGGCAGTACAAACACTGTATTCAACTGAATATTACACGCTGCATTTATTGACTTTTACTGCGCGGTATGCGAGAGGCCTCGATGTACGACACACCCATCTACACTGTAAAAAGACATTATATATCCTTGTTTTACAGATTTTTTTTACATATTCTGCATTGCCAGAAAGCCAAATAAATAACCTTTCTAATGGTGTAAATTTATTCCAAATAACGGTTAAATAAAAAGGCAAAATCTCGAGTTGGAACGGTAATGTATCGCATTTTTTCTTTTTTTAACGCTTTTACGCGCATCACCATGTGTTTATTGTTTTGGTCATCAAACATTTATTGTTTAATAAATATTTAAATAAGATGCATGGTTAGAAAGCCGAATAAATAATCTTTCTAATGGTGTAATGTTGTTGCAAATAACGATTAAATAAATAGGTAAAAACTCCAGTTGGAAAGGAAATATAACGCATTTTTTCTTTTCTTAAAGCGTTTACGCACATCACCGTGTCTTTATTGTTTTGGTCATCTAAATGAAGTATGTATGTTTGTTTGTACTCTTCTCTGAAATATTGTGTATTGTATTCCGCCTTGTTTAAGCAATAAACATGTAAATGTTATGCCAAATAAAAATATTGAATTGAATTTGTCATCAAACATATATACATGTATTATTTTATGAATATTTAAATAAGATGCATGGTTAGAACGCCAAATAAATAACCTTTCTATTGATTAATGTTATTTCGAACTTCTTCTTGGTTAAATGAACGAGGATAAACAAAATAAAAGCGTTGCCGCAATTATCAAGCGGTTCATTTGTTTCAGTCTAGATAATGTTTGTGAGGATAACAATACAGTACAATTAAATGATTTATTAAGTGAGCAAAATTAAATTATCTTTTTTAACTTTTCTATAGAACAACTGGTAAAACCTTGACTGCATTGTGTGAACAATTAAGAATCGTGTGATTAATGTATTCTATTGGCATAACAATCGATTGAGTAATTAACAAACACGCATGTATCAATAAAAATAATAATAACACCGGCAAACGTGGTAATGATAATTCGAACAACACAGTATAAGTGTTTGTTTGTTTTCTTCTCGGTTTTAAGGTCGGCTGATTTAGTCTTTAATCAGTTAAAATTGTTGACAAAATCGAAATGCAATAATTGTTAAATGCTCTCATTTCCAAGTTAGTTGCTGCATAACGTAATTGTAAGTACCCTTTTCACGATTTTCGCGATTTTAGCAAATTTTAATTGCTTTTTTTTTTAGTGTTTTGTTCTCAAACCAAGAAGTGTGAAAATTGCGATGAAAAAAGATGACCGATGTTCGTGCTTAAAAACTACCCTAAATGCAATTTCAATATTTTTTGTTATTACTTGCAATCATCAACAGGTACTGTCTTAGTGAGAAAAAAAAGTTTAGCCTTCCATAAAAGAGATTTTTTTTTTTTAATGGCAAAGTTAAATTATTATTTTTTTGCTAAAATCAAAATCATAATCCACTTAAAAACTACCCTAAACACAATTTCAGTATGTATGTTTTTACTCGAAATCATCAACAGGTACTTTGTTAGTGAGAAAAAAAGTTTACCCTTCCATAAAATATACATGTTGATCCAAGAAAAAAAAAAGTTTTTCAAAATAGCCAAGTTAAAAAAAAAATCAGGGTTAAAATGAAAGTCATAAACCACTTAAAAACTACCCTAAACACAATTTCAATATGTCTGTTATTACTAGCAATCATCAACAGGTACTTTGTAAGTGAGAAAAAAAAGTTTACCGTTCCATATAATATACATATTGATCCAAGATAAAAAAATAATTAAATGGCGAAGTTATTTTTTTTTTTTTGCTAAAATCAAAATCATAACCCTATCATAATCCACTTAAAAACAACCCTAAACATAATTTCAATATGTCTGTTATTACTTGCAATCATCAACAGGTACTGTTTAAGTGAGTAAAAAAAGTTTACCCTTCTATAAAATATACATGTTGATCCAAGAATTTTTTTGTTTTTCAAAATATCCAAGTTAAAAAAAAATCTGGGTTAAAATCAAAGTCATAAACCACTTAAAAACTACCCTAAACACAATTTCAATATGTCTGTTATTACTTGCAATCATCAACAGGTACTGTGTAAGTGAATAAAAAAAGTTTACCCTTCTATAAAATATACATGTTGATCCAAGAATATTTTTGTTTTTCAAAATATCCAAGTTAAAAAAATATCTCGGTTAAAATCCAAGTCATAAACCACTTAAAAACTACCCTAAACATAATTTCAATATGTCTGTTATTACTTGCAATCATCAATAGGTACTTTGTAAATGAGAAAAAAAGTTCACCCTTCCATATAATATACATATTGATCCAAGAGATTTTTTTTTTTAAATGGCGAAGTTAAATTTTTTTTTGCTAAAATCAAAATCATAACCCACTTGAAAACTACCCTAAACACAATTTCAATATGTATGTAACTACTTGCAATCATCAACAGGTGCGGTTGTACGGTTTAAAGACACATTTTCCAACTGAATGTAGTCGTTGAAAAATCATGGATAGCATGCTTTTTAACTGCCTACTTCTCGCTGACTGATTACCACAGAGACATTATATTGAGGCCCCATCACAGTTTTTTTCCTTTTCATTTACTATTATATAAAATATATTATAACTAAAAACACTAGATTGTTTATTGTGGGGGAGCATATAGTCGCCGCATTTTCCGTCCGTCCGTGTGTGCGTCCGTGCGTCCGTGCCTCACACTTTTTGTCCGGAGCATAACTCAAAAGTATGCTTGATTAAAGTTCGTGTGAGTGATTAGGACAATGAGACGGAGTGCAGTTCATAGGAACCATAACTCTAGCTTCACTTCTTTTTTAATTATCTCCCTTTTTTGAAAAATCTTAGCCGGAGAATAATAGAGTTCCGTACTGATTCATTTTAAATAAGGAAGCTCTCACACTAAACATTACTTTTGTCTGTGTAAATTTCGGGTTGCATCCATCGGTTCTACCGATTCTCTTGTTGTTATTATTAATATCAGAAAACAAACAACAACACACAAACTAGAAGTGATAATTTTACTGCACCAAATATAAATACACTAAAAGGAAGCAGAACAGGAAATGTTCAAATCTGACCACAGGGTCACTATTTGAACAAATTTGCTAGATGACTATAACCTTAAGGCAAATGCAAAATATTAAGCCTCTGGCTATTGTAGTTTCAGAGAAGAATATTTTTAAGTGTTTCCCTATATAAGTCTATGCTTAATATGTAACCACTGGGGCGTGTCCAAAATTGACCTCAGGGTCACCATTAGAACAAACTAGTTAGAGGACCATAAGACGATGTTACATGCAAAATATCACAGCTCTATATCTTGTATTTTTGCAGAAGATTTTGTAAGATTTGTTAAATGAAACTGATAAGCCCTATCGCGGGGGCATTTATGACCTCAGGTGCACCATTCGAACAAACATATAATGATGCTTCACATAAACTTGGGGTCATCCGTGGTCGAGTGGTCTCAGACTTGAAAGCCCATGTCCCTCACCGCTGTGGGTTCGATTCCCCATGGGGCCAGGATTGTTTAGTATGTGAGTATCAAGCTATCCAGCTTGCTTGCGGAACTCTGAGTGCGCGCCCGTGCACGAAAAAAATGCCCGGGTTTGCACCTGGGGTCTTCCTCCACCAATAAAAACCTGGAATGTCGCCAAATGACCTTAGCTGTTGGTGCAACTATAAAATCCAGTTTAATGAATTCATATAAGATTTGGTTGAATTCCGACAAGCGGTTTCTGAGAAAAAGTCGTCAGAAGCAAAAGATAACGACGACGACGGAGAGACAACGGCCTTCGGCTCAGGTGATCAAAAACACTGACAGATGACAACGAATTTTGAATTTTGAAGTCCCGATGAGTTTCTTGCATTTGAGATTCACTAAAACATGGCCGAGAACTATTAATTGTTAACACGGGTCTTTTAAGAAAATCCATCTATACATAGTTGTTTTAACATATATACAAGTGCACATAAAATGAAACACGGTTATAATTTTTACTACATTAGTATACACTCTTTATGGGACGGGCCTCATCCTTTGACAAAAAAATAATAATCTCAATTTCCTTGTGCAAATGTATTTCTAACAGCGATTTACAGTTACCTATAGAAATTCTTAGTTCATCTAATGCAGAAAACAAAATGCTACTCCAGTTTAAACCCGTTTTTGAAAATCTCTTGAAACAAAAATGTTATTGAAGGAATAAGAATGTGTTTTGGTTGAAAGCCGTGACAGGGTACACACTATTTCAGTAAACTCATGAATTTTAACCCATTTACACAATCTAGCTCTTGTCTTTACACTCATTCCTATAGTTTGTATTCAAGGGATTGTATTCCATATGATTTTACCGGGCATACCTCTAACTGAGCGGTTTGCAAGGCAAAAATAAAAAATAATTCAGAACACACCATTTCAGTTAAATGATAGGGTACACATAAAAAAACGTACACTTGTAGTTAAATCCTGAATACACACGGTTTGGAATACACACGGTTTTCAACAGCATTCCGTTTGATATTGATACACATTCTGAAACGGGCATTGATAGCATGTTTCTATACTGCAAATAGGTGTGTATTGTGTCAAAGGACTGACTTATCTTGTTCAAATGTAGCATCTTCAGTACGCTTTCCATATGTGATTGGTACCAATACCCGTCTCACTGTCAAGATTGTACCGTCCAACACAACCAGTATACTGTATCATATCAGCATTGTTTTGATGGTTTTCATGTGCTTATACTGTAGCTTTGGTCCTACGTCTGTAGCAAGTACATGTATGTTTTGTATTAGATTTTGCAGGAATCTACCGACTTCTACCGTATTCTTTATTTTTCAGTCTGGCGCTTTTGTAACCAGACATGAAACGAATGAATCTCCCACCGAACAATCCGTAACCCAGTTTCCATAACTTCTTAGTATCCTGAGAATAACGCATATCAGATGCATTTTTATCATTGAACCATTTCACAACTTCTACCTCAAACAGAAAAGCTATATTTAACAATGGAAATGTGTTCTGCTGAATTTGCCTGAAGAAATCTAATATAGTTATATCAAAGCCTTCGTCCAATAATGTTATCAAAACTGCTGGCAGTAATTTATTGATTTCTTAAAGTTGAGTGTCTTTATCATTGTCACCTTGATTAGTAAGCAGACGAAGCTCCCTACAATGTACTGGATACCCAAACTTCACAAAATTCCTTACAAAGCACGTTTTATCGCTAATTCTAGTTCATGTACCACGACCAATATATCAAAACTATTGACTTCCTGACTTTCCGCGATTAAAGAACATATTGTAAAATATTGCGGAAAGGCCTCCGAGAACTCAGGAATCAATCTGTTTTGGTCTATCAAAAACTCTGGAGAAGTTCTTGACAAACTACGGTGTAAGCATTTTCATGCCTCTTCTCTAAGCACCTACGACTTTTCTACACTGTATACTACACTACCACATAATCTTATCAAAGACAAATTGCTTCAGCTTATTCAGAAGACATTTGCTAGAGAAGGTACAACTTTTCTAGCTTGTAATAATGTCAGGGCTTTCTTTACTAACGCCCCCATTGATAAGTATAATATGTGGACTTGTACTGATGTTTGTAGAGCCTTATCTTTTCTTCTGGATAACATCTTTATAAGATACGGTATAACTATTTACCTCCAGGTTGTTGGTATTCCTATGGGTACTAACTGTGCGCCACTTGTTGCAGATTTGTTTTTGTACTGCTATGAAAGAGATTTTATGTTGAGTTTATCACCTGCTAGCCAGGGTGAAATTATTGATGCCTTTAATAATACTTCTCGGTATCTTGATGACATACTCAATATTGATAATCCGTTCTTTGCTCATATGGTTACTAACATTTATCCACCAGAGCTCACGTTGAATAAAGCCAACAGTTCGGATACAGTAGCAGCATTTCTCGATCTTCATCTCTCGATTTCATATGATTGTATTCATACTAAAATCTATGATAAGAGAGATGATTTCAATTTTAACATCGTTAACTATCCACACCTGGATGGAGATGTACCTCGTGCTACCTCATATGGGGTGTATATCTCCCAGCTCATTCGATTTGCTAGAGCGTGTAATGATGTTATAAACTTCAATGATCGTAATCAAGTTATTACAAGTAAACTTCTTCAGCAGGGTTTTCGTTATCACAAACTACGTAGATCTTTCTCTAAATTCTACCGCCGCAACGAGGGCCTGCTGGAAAAGTACAACACCAACCTTAAAACACTTCTGCGACTAGGCATATCACAACCCTCATTTTATGGAGATGTGGTCTATAAACTTCGAAAGTTAAAGGAGTCTGACGGGTTTCCTGACCGCTTTACAAATTTAATCAGGAAGTTCGTCAGAAAAGGATATAACCCTTTGGTTTTACAGCGCACTGCATGTTTAGTGATTGACCCCTCTACAGTCAGTCATTACGCTTCACTTTTCACTTGTGCGATGACTGGACTACCTCTTGGGACTCTATGATTGTACCTACTGAAACCCCAACTAAGGGAGGTGGGTGCATGAGCTTTCGTCCCTCGGGTTTTCTGGTCGTACCCTAGATTGGTTTTCTCTTTAGCTGCAACTACTATGGTTGTTCAGTACGATTCTGGAAACATCCTGAGAAGTTTATTATTTTGTATGTATATCTTTAGTTAGTTTCTCTGGATGTGGACTTTATTGTTAGAGATTTCCTTTTGATGGGATGTAGTTTTGTTTACACTGTCTTGTCTATTTGGGCGCTGAAGACAGGATAATAGCGAGGATTGTGCGCATATAAAATCGAGTCAAGCTAACCAGTAGGCCTTATTGCCTACTGACCGTTCCAAGTCGGTAACCCTGTCTTCACCACCCTTTCTGTTGTTTTTTGTCTCTTTCATTGTAGTTTCATGTCCTTGTTTGCAGTACAGTGCGGACCTACGATGCCATTGCGTTCGGACGCTGTGGTTTCTATAGGACCCTATATATCATTTTGAGTGTCTAAATCATTTCTATGTTGTGTGTATTTATTATTGTCACCTTGCATCTTATAAGTACCTCTCATAAACAGACTCAATAAAACCGAGTCTGCTACTTTTTTTCTCTTGTTTGTGTTTGTTGCTTCCAAGGGATCACCTTTTCAGTATTTATTGACATTCACACTAGCGTTTGTTTAGTGCTGTGTGGCGACTGTTAAAAGTCGAACAGTCTACAAATCAGTAGTGTTATAATTTACTGGTCCTTTGGGATCATTAAGCCCATTCTGTGCTGCTTTAAAGTAGAATATCGCTTTAAGCCGGTGTTAGGAGGCGTTAGAGGTGTTGCATCTTATAATTACCTCTCATGAACAGACTCAATAAAACCGAGTCTGCTACTTTTCTCTCTTGTTTGTGTTTGTTGCTTCCAAGGGATCACCTTTTCAGTATTTATTGAGTGTGTAAATCGTTGCTATGTTGGGTGTATTTATCATTGTCACATCATTTCTATGTTGATTGTATTTATCATTGTCACCTTGAGTGTGAATATCATTTCTATGTTTGATGCCTTTATCATTGTCATCTTGAGTGTGTATATCATTTTATATGCAGTGTCTGTATCATTGTCACCTTGAGTGTGTATATCCTTTTTATGTTCAGTGTCTTTATCATTGTCACCTTCAGTGTGTAAATCCTTTCTCTGTTGAGTGTCTTTATCATTGTCACGTTCATTATCTTCATAATAGTCACCAAACACCATGTTCAAAGACGTTTTTGCCTTTTTTTGGTATGAGGATTTTGAAGGTGTTCCAACGGCGATTTGTGTTCCAACTGTAGCAATACCGAACAGTGATTTTAATATAATTCGTTTTACACCACGATCCGACTTGATATAGGAAAAGGTTTTTACACGGGAGTTTGGTCCATGCATGCGGAATGGGGTTGAGTTGCTAATGATTTCACTAAAAGTATCGATCCATAGAAAGCCGGCTGCTGGTTTTCTTGCGTTTAATATTCATTTCGACCGACATCTTACGTCTGCTTATACATAGGTTGGTCTAAGGTTTGTATCTCGGCATGTTTCTGTAAAATATAATACTTGGTAGTGAGACATGATGGTACTTTAAATAATAGACTGGTCTAATTTTGTCAATGACACGATTACTCGCATAAATGAGACATGCAAAATGTTTTGAATTTGAAACACGTACAAAGTATTCCAGATATATCTTGGCATGTAAATTATGTGTCGTTTGGAAACAAATGGTGGATACTAAAATGCACTCAATTTTGAATTGGTTAATACTTTGCAAATCCGCATACTTATAAGCCCAGACATTAAAAAAAAACCTGTGGAAACAGAGGCATATCGTAAATATCATGCTCATTAAAAACGCATTGGGCCTCAATCTAGGTATGTAGAAATATACTTAAAACATACTACATAACACTAGACCCGTTTCAGAATGTGTATCAATGGCAAACGGAATGCTATTAAAACCGTACAATTGTAGTTAAATCTCGATTTAACTACAAATGTACGTTTTTTATGTGTACCCTATCATTTAACTGAAATGGTGTGTTCCGAATAATTTTTTATCTTTGCCTTGTAAACCGCTCAAATTGACATACGCCGGGAGTAAAATCATACGAAATATAATCTATTGAATACAAACTATAGGAATGAGTGTAAAGACAAGAACTAGATTGTGTAAATGGATTAAAATTCATGAGTTTACTGAAATAGTGTGTACCCTGTCACGGCTTTCAACCAAAAAAATAATCTTATTCCTTCTATAATTTTTTTGTTTCAAGAGTTTTTCAAAAACGGGTTTCAACCGGGAGTAGCATTTTGTTTTCTGCATTAGATGAACTAAGATTCATGAAAATCTGTTTATTGGCGACAAAATCAGACAAAATGTTACCTGAATCGAGGCCGGATTTCTTGGCTATTTCGTGTTGAACCATATCAATCGGTCACGTGGGTTGGGCACACTGATGCTAATCCAGGGGAGAAAAAAGCAATTAAAAAAAAATGCTAACTCACGCAAATCGTGAAAATGATACTTACAATTACGTTTTGCAGCAACTAACCATGTTGTTTGTAATGTCTTCAACCATAAAACGCGATAAATCATGGAGCGAAATCAGATTCTACATTCTAAAACATGGCGGCTAAAGTGAACTTTAATGACCGAAGTGTTCCGAATGAGTGGACGACAAGTGTTTGCCACACTTCTTTCTGAGACCGATCCCTTTCAATTATTACCGCAGCTCAGGTTTTATGAAATGGTGCAGTCATCAATGAGACAAGTTCTTGCGCTAAAAATGACGTAAAAAACATTCAAGCAAACACTTTTTTAGAAGAATATTTATGGATTTTTAGGCAGCACAAGGGTCATTATTCATAAGAATGCAAGTTATTCTGATTTTAAAAATGGGCTTCTTACGTCTCTGATAGGTTACAGACAGTAGGGACTGTAGATTTTAGTAATATAAACTGGTGGCAAAAAGTCACACCCATCATGACGTTATTTCTTTTATAACTGATGAGTAATTATGGGCGAGTAATTATTACGAAAACCGTGTTAGGGAAGGGACGTAACTGTGGTAGTTTTACATCCGGGCAACACCGTTGCGAATGAAAACAACATGATCGTTTTGAGATGAGAAAGTGTTTATTCTGAGGGGTTGTTTTAGTTACATAATCGCACTTATGATGGCTGCGTCCATGAAGGGTCTCGATCCGACCCTTAAAAAATATTTGCGATCAAACAAGCTTCCTGATGTGTATGAGGTCTGTAAATTCTCGTTGTTACAGATTGTGTTCACAGACACAGGTGCTTGACGAGTGGCTTCGACCCAGACTAAAAAACATATATAACAATCCCCTTCAACATAATTATTTATTTATCTATCATGGGTGTACTTGTTATTACAATAGCTGTATTGGTTTAATCGGACCGGAACAATTACACATACATATTTAGGCATTCAGCGGGTTTGAGCTCGGGACCCCTTGCATGTGAAGCGGATGCTCTACCAATATCGCCATAAAAGCTAGCACTGCGGTGAGACAGTAGTAATGCGCTTATAAACCTATCTATTTACATACCCCCAACTGAGTCCTATTACATTGGCATGTACATTATACTGTTATATATGTTTGGGTCCTTAGCCCTACTTCAAATACCTGTGTGCTATGAGTGTGTTTAGTGACTTAGGATAACCGGTTGCAAATGTCAAAGATCTCATCAAAAGTTAAAAATATACCAAACCTTGAACTTTCACCCCAAACACAAAAGTTAGCTCATTAGCATCTATGACAAGAACAAATTAACATATGTGGCTGCAATTCGTCTAAAAAAATGCCACGCCAAAAACAACAACAATTAAAGTCTTGCATTTTAAACTATTCTGTTTGTGTTCCCTTGAACATTGCCTTTAAAAATGTGTGATACCATTTTTGTGTCGTTGAATTGGTTTATTATCAAATTATCAGAGTGTTTGATCCTGTGGATGTTTATATTTGTCACTTATTTGTTACTTAGAAATGCCGGTAATGCCCACCCACTTTCAGTTGTTCAAATCAGAACAGACTGTCCGTGGCTACTGTCATGCTCACAGACATAAGCAGTTTTAAGCAGGGTGTGAGCAGCATCAGCCATTCCATCCCTTTAATACAAAACTATGCTTAATTTTAACCTGTTTTTAATTTTAAATTCTCAGTACAGCTATTTTTAACAAATGTAAGTACTTCACCTCTTTTACATGCACCTCATTTTTGTTCACGTTTTTAAACAGTAAACAAGCCAATACGCAGCAACTGCACAGTTATATCAGAAATGGGGTGATGCAGGATAAATAGATAGATAGTAATTTAATGTCCTCAAAAATCATTTGTTTGTGTCATACTCCAGCTTAGTTTTAGTTTCTCAGAATAATCTTTCCCTTGTTAAGGTACATAATTGCAACCATTGATTTCATTGATTTATAAACTACATGTGGCTAATAATAGAGTTCAGTTTGCAAATCAATGTTGATTTTAGTCTTCTGATTGATTGAGAAAAAAAAGGTATATCAAATATTACAAATTGTGACCTGGGTGTGTAGCTGAAAAAAACAAATTTCCAATATAGATTCACAACTTGACAAGTGAAAAGTATATAGCCTACCTGACATGTTTAAACATATTCATTTTACATCGATTGCGAAACAAGTTATTGCAACTTAGATTAATCACTCTCGATGGCTTCCTGGGTAGAACCCGAGTACTAAGCAATGTGGATTAATTATCTTGCTCAAGGATAAATAACGTGGTCGCGACGGAGGATCGAACCCACGACCTCTCGATCAGGAGTTCGGCGCTCTACCACTGGACCACGCACCAGACATGACTACCTGACATGACGATCATAATTGAATAATGAGAGCCGTATTCATAATTTTCCATTGCAGAGATGTTGAGATTTTATCTTATTTTCAGGAGATAACATTTGTGTTACTCTGTTTTTATCCTTAGGTTCTATAGTAAAATAAAAATCTTTGGCAGAGTAAAAAGACGATCGATAACTTTTAAGATTTTGATAAATTGAAAGATACATACATTGAATCAATTTGCATGAATGTGCATGAAATATGCAGGGTTTTAAAAGAATCACGATGTAGATACCTTAAATTTAACATCAAGGATAAAGACCGAGTTGATCACCTACCAGAATGTATTGGTAGTGTCTTATTTCTGGTCACTGATTGTTCAAATTTTTTGAAGATGCTCTATCAAAATTATGAAAAGAGTAATAAAAGACAGTAAGTTTTAACTCTCTCACGTGGGCTTCTTCCAGAGTGGACGTTTGGCTAATTATTACTAAATCGTGTGAATGTCCATTATCCTTTTTCTTTTGTTTAAAGAGACACATGGCAATCTTGTAATATTTACCAAGTGTTAAAAAAAAATGTTTTTTTTTTAATATTGTATCACTTTGACCTTAAAGGGACACACGGCAATCTTTATTTTTTAAAAACTCACGGCATCCCCGCTAGTTTTTCTGCATAACTTGCCTTTGTTCAGTCATTAATATTAATTATAAGAATAGTATTAAGCAATTTGTTTTTGATAATTATTAATTTTTGATATAATTGCACCAATAATACATTAAAACTTCTAGTATAATAAGACGAAATAGTGAATACTTAAAATTTGATTTATTTAAATGTAACCAGGGTAAAAGTAAAAATGATATGTAGTTGGATCATAATATAAACCGAGACACCCATTTCAAATCAGGGGCGTACCTGGGCATACGCACTGACGCACAGGCTATTAAAGAAGCAAACAAATAAAAAGGGCTAAAAATGCAATAAAAACTGAAGGTATGTGGTGGTTAGGTATATTTGTGAATCCAAAACTCGATGGTGCGTATACCTAAATTAGCCCCAGGAACGCCCCTGCAAATACTTCAAGATTGCCGTGGGTCCCTTTAAGTCTGCTTGCAAATATAATTATTAATAAAAGGTCATAAAATACGGAACTTTCATTTTTTCTAGCTTCTATCATTATGTTTAAATATATAATATGGTGCAATATAATCAACAATTAGTAATATGTGCTGCAAAACAATTCATTTTGAACTATACAATTTAAGAATTATTTATAATGAATTTGCAAATGTGCAAGTTACGTAAAAAAATAATGAGATGCCACAAGTTTAAAAATAAATATTGCTGCGTGTCCCTTTAAATGTGCCATATTTGTTGACTTGTTTGTGAGTGTACATAGCAGTATTTTACCCAGTGTGATATTAATACTTATCCATGACAATTAATACACTATGAAAGTTGAAGGAGAAGAAGAAAAGATCTTGATCTTATACACATATGAATAATTGTTTTATTTTCAGGCACTTATTACGGGTTTGGCAATAATGTGTCCAGATGACCCACACCAGTTTATTATAGACAAACTGCAGTTTTTGATAGAATGTGGCACAGATACACTAGAATGGTAAGCATTTAAACAGTTGAAAACATCACAAACCTGATTTCGATTCTGAGATCCATCAAAATCCAATATGACCCCAAGGGAAATAATTTAAATTATGACGATTATTATAATGGAAAGTTTTTGGAAATCGTGTTGTCTCAGTTTCCAAAATCCAAGATGGACACAACAAAATGGGCGTCGCAAGTGTTCATTGAGAAAAACACGTTTTGAAAAGTTTCAAGACATTCGTGGTCACTATTTTAATGTATCTTTATCTCTAAATTTGTATCTACATGTATATATTACACAAAAGGCTACCTAATTTAGATTTTGAGATACATGCATCAAAACCAAAACAGATGCCACATGCATATAAGTTGCATTGAAAAGCAAGTGACTATGAACTTTTTTGGAAATGTGTGGTCTCATTTTTTAACGTATTCTTTTCAAACATAGTAGGCATTTTTATGATCACAAAACCTCACTTAAGTTCGATTTTGAGATCCTGATAATGCAGAAAACCCAAGATGACCAGCACAAGATCTAAAAATATGTGAAAAAGTGAAACTCTTTGAAACATGTGTAGTCACAATTTATAACATATCATTTAGTATGCATCTTTATATACAAAAAAAAACACAACTCGCACCAGAGTTTGATTCTGAGATCCATGGCCGTCACAAAAAATATGTAAAATAAAGAAAAACAGAAATTAATTTTGTGGTCTCAATTTCAACCTCAACCTTAACTATATGCATCATTTTTGGGTTTGGGGACCGTGCGAATTCGCTTTTATTCCTCTTGCATGATATTGTAAAACAAACAAGCTTGACAAGTACAAAGAAATAGATAGTCTTATAATTAGCAAATATTTCAGCACAGTTTTGGTTTTTTAATATTTTGTTATTTCTTTCTTCTGTATGTTCTTTGACACCAAGCAGGTGCATATACTATGGTGGTGTGTAGCTGTTCATGCAGTATGTAAGAAATGAAGTTTATGTTTCTCAGGGACTTGTTTGTGGAACAGTTTATGAAGCCTGTGAACAAGGTTGTGTCTGAGAGTAACCTGGAGTTCATCTTTAACCTTGATGATGATAGCATGTTGGTATGTATTTAACCTTGACACTTGGTATGTATTGAACCTTGACGCTGATAACATGTTGGTATGTATTTAACCTTGATAGCATGTTGGTATGTCTTTAACCTTGACAATGATCACATGTATTTAACCTTGATGATAATAGCATGTTGGAATGTATTTAACCTTGTCAATGATAGTATGTTGGTATGTATTTAACCTTGTCAGTGATAGTATGTTGGTATGTATTTAACCTTGTCAATGATAGTATGTTGGTATGTATTTAACCTTGACAATGATAGCATGTTGGTATGTATTTAACCTTGTCAATGATAGTATGTTGGTATGTATTTAACCTTGTCAATGATAGTATGTTGGTATGTATTTAACCTTGACAATGATAGCATATTGGTATGTATTTAACATTGTCAATAATAGTATGTTGGTATGTATTTAACCTTGACATGATAGCATGTTGGTATGTATTTAACCTTGTCAATGATAGTATGTTGGTATGTATTTAACCTTGTCAATGATAGTATGTTGGTATGTATTTAACCTTATCAATGATAGTATGTTGCTATGTATTTAACCTTGTCAATGATAGTATGTTGGTATGTATTTAACCTTGTCAATGATAGTATGTTGGTATGTATTTAACCTTGACAATGATAGCATGTTGATATGTATTTAACCTTGTCAATGATAGTATGTTGGTATGTATTTAACCTTGTCAATGATAGTATGTTGGTATGTATTTAACCCTGTCAATGATAGTAGGTTGGTATGTATTTAACCTTAACAATGATAGCATATTGCTATGTATTTAACCTTGACAATGATAGTATGTTGGTATGTATTTAACCTTGTCAATGATAGTATGTTGGTATGTATTTAACCTTGACAATGATAGCATATTGGTTTGTATTTAACATTGTCAATAATAGTATGTTGGTATGTATTTAACCGTGTCAATGATAGTATGTAGGTATGTATTTAACCTTGACAATGATAGCATATTGGTATGTATTTAACCTTGACAATGATAGAATGTTGGTATGTATTTAACCTTAACAATGATAGCATGTTGGTATGTATTTAACCTTGTCAATGATAGTATGTTGGTATGTATTTAACCTTGTCAATGATAGTATGTTGGTATGTATTTAACATTGACAATGATAGCATATTGGTATGTATTTAACCTTGTCAATGATAGTATGTTGGTATGTATTTAACCTTGATGATGATAGCATGTTGGTATGTATTTAACCTTGACAATGATAGTATATTGGTAAGTATTTAACCTTGATGATGATAGCATGTTGGTATGTATTTAACCTTGACAATGATAGTATGTTGGTATGTATTTAACCTTAACAATGATATCATATTGGTATGTATTTAACCTTGTCAATGATAGTATTTTGGTATGTATTTAACCTTGTCAATGATAGTATGTTGGTATGTATTAACGTTGACAATGATAGCACATTGGTATGTATTTAACCTTGTCAATGATAGTATGTTGGTATGTATTTAACCTTCTCAATGATAGTATGTTGGTATGTATTTAACCTTGATGATGATAGCATGTTGGTATGTATTTAACCTTGTCAATGATAGTTTGTTGGTATGTATTTAACCTTGTCAATGATAGTATGTTGGTATGTATTTAACCTTAACAATGATAGCATATTGGTATGTATTTAACCTTGTCAAAGATAGTATGTTGGTATGTATTTAACCTTGACAATGATCGCATGTTGGTATGTATTTAACCTTAACAATGATCGCATGTTGGTATGTATTTAACCTTGTCAATGATAGTATGTTGGTATGTATTTAACCTTGATGATGATAGCATATTGGTATGTATTTAACCTTGTCAATGATAGTATGTTGGTATGTATTTAACCTTAACAATGATAGCATATTGGTATGTATTTAACCTTGTCAAAGATAGTATGTTGGTATATATTTAACCTTGACAATGATCGCATGTTGGTATGTATTTAACCTTAACAATGATCGCATGTTGGTATGTATTCAACCTTGTCAATGATAGTATGTTGGTATGTATTTAACCTTGATGATGATAGCATATTGGTATGTATTTAACCTTGTCAATGATAGTATGTTGGTATGTATTTAACCTTGACAATGATAGCATGTTGGTATGTATTTAACCTTGTCAATGATAGTATGTTGGTATGTATTTAACCTTAACAATGATAGCATATTGGTATGTATTTAACCTTGACAATGATAGTATGTTGGTATGTATTTAACCTTACCTTGATGATGATAGCATGTTGGTATGTATTTAACCTTGTCAATGATAGCATATTGGTATGTAATCAACCTTGATGATGATAGTATGTTGGTATGTATTTAACCTTAACAATGATAGCATGTTGGTATGTATTTAACCTTGTCAATGATAGTATGTTGGTATGTATTTAACCTTAACAATGATAGCATATTGGTATGTATTTAACCTTGACAATGATAGTATGTTGGTATGTATTTAACCTTACCTTGATGATGATAGCATGTTGGTATGTATTTAACCTTGTCAATGATAGCATATTGGTATGTAATCAACCTTGATGATGATAGTATGTTGGTATGTATTTAACCTTAACAATGAAAGCATGTTGGTGTGTATTTAACCTTATCAATGATCACATGTTGGTATGTATTTAACCTTGACGATGACAGCATGTTGGTACGTATTTTACCATGACGAAAATAGCATATTGGTATGTATTTTACCTTGATGACAGTAGCATTTTGGTAATAACTTGTTATGTAGTTTACCTTGACAACCATAGCATGTTGGAAGGCATTTTACCTTGATGACAATAGCATGTTGGTACGTATTTTACCTTGATGACAATACCATGTTGGTACATATTTTACTTGACGACGTGTCATGTTGGTACTCCGCAGTATAGAGTTTATATTTAACCTTGACAATGATAGCATGTTAGTACACACCGCAGTCTAGAGTTTATATGTACATGTAACCTTGAGAGTGTTAGCATGTTAGTAGTTATTCTGAAATTCATCTTTAATCATAACACCGATAGTGTGTTTGTACGTATTCTGGAATTCATCTTTAACCTTGTCGCTGCTAGTGTGTTGGTATGTATTCTGGAGTTCATCTTTAACCTTGACGGTGATACGTGTTGGTACCTATTCTGTAGTTTACCTTTAACCTTGACGCTGATAGGTGTTGGTACGTATTCTGGAGTTCATCTTTAAAGAGGCTCTACCTATATCTTTTTGTCCACCAATTGATATAAACTTTACTTAATTATAAAGAGGACTATGAAAAAGGTAAATGGCAATAATTTCACCCAATGTAATATGCGTTTTGCTAGGGAAAAACAGGACTGAAAAGATCGGATTTTTGAAATTGTATTCGTAATTGTTTTAGACAAGCCGATTGCGGAGATTTTCCGATCTTTTTCGTTTACAATCGGAACTACCTTGTCTGATTAGCGAAGAGTTCCGATCGATTCGTTTGCTATCGGAACTGCGCCGAATAGTTTGTAATCGCATTGCGCATGTCCGAGAAAATCGTAAAAACTCGTAGTTCTCCGGCAGGAATAAACGGCTGGGCAGCATTTTATTCAAGATATTATTTTGATCATAATTAATAATTAACAGAACTGGAATACGAACCATGTTTCTTCTTAGAATACTCATAAAATAGCTTTGTATACATATAAATGCAGTAATATTGAGTATTTAATATTTTACATTAAAAATCGCGTAGATATAGGTAGTGCCTCTTTAAGCTTGATGCTGATAGCGTGTTGGTACGTATTCTGGAGTTCATCTTTAACCTTGACAATGATACGTGTTGGTACATATTCTTGAGTTTACCTTTAACCTTGACGCTGATAGCGTGTTTGTACGTATTCTGGAGTTCATCTTTAACCTTGACGATGATACGTGTTGGTACATATTCTGGAGTTTACCTTTAACCTTGACGCTGATAGCGTGTTGGTACGTATTCTGGAGTTCATCTTTAACCTTGACGATGATACGTGTTGGTACATATTCTGGAGTTTACCTTTAACCTTGCCGCTGATAGCGTGTTTGTACGTATTCTGGACTTCATCTTTAACCTTGATGCTGATAGTGTCTTGGTACATATTGTGGAGTTCATCTTTAACCTTGACGCTGATAGTGTCTTGGTACATATTGTGGAGTTCATCTTTAACCTTGACGCTGATAGTGTCTTGGTACATATTGTGGAGTTCATCTTCAACCTTGATGCTGATAGCATGTTGGTAGTATGTAGTTTGTTAGTGGTGGTTTTAATATTAATGCAGAAATTAATAAATAATACATTTTGGTTAAACAGGTACCATAAATTTAATCTAAATCATTCAATTAACTGCTTTTGTGTTTAAAATGTAATCTATTGTGACTCTAAGTCAGGAATTGTATTAATTAACTGCAACATTTTGTTGTTGTTAAAAGCAAGTTATATTGAAGTTTTTGATAATTGATAATTGTTTGCATTTGATATATTGTATTTATACATAGTTGGCATTAATACAAATGAAATGAGCATTTAGTTAGTTGTCTTTCTAAATATACTAGAAGTTTAATTTTAACTGCTTTGTCAATCTAACTTTCCACAGAGTCCTCAAAACAGGGTAGGTAGCTGGCAAGTGTACCGCATAGGTCCAATAGCACACTGTTTTATACCAAGATAAAAATGTAATATTAGGTTATGGGAGCACAAATGGTGTCTGAATTTTAAATTGAATAAAATGTGAATTTTGGTTCTTATAAAATTTCAGAGCTTACCCCAGGTAATTAACACATATTGGCACTACTTCTCAGTTATTTAAAAAAAAGCTTCTTAACTACTGAATTCTATCACTACTTCTTAATTTGTCGCCACTAATAAATATTTTAATTTTTAAAATGCATTACGAATTTGCAACATATAGTACGCTTGTTAAAGAAAAAAAGTACAAACTGGCATGAGTATCCGGGCCACGTAACGTTGATAATGTGAAAGCTTGATACACTGTATACCCCCGTTTAAATGACCCTGGAGGCATTGCATTTTACAAAAGTGCGGGGCGTTTATTTGAGACCAAATTTTTTTTACATAATTATACTTCTAAAATGCTTGGTATTTTTCTAAACTAGACATGAAGTCAGGCTACTGGCAAGTGTATTTCCTCTAAACTAGACCTCATAATATTAATTTTTTTAAAAAGAAAATAGGTGAGGGATCATTTAAACGATGGTATACGGTAGGGAAATACTCCTGTTAAGAAAATACATAGACTAGCACAACAATAATGTGGGAGCTTGGGCTTCCAAACTATATGAGCTATGCGCCTGTCAGATCTGAGTTCTACCTAATCCTCTTTAACTTTATGTTCGAGACAGAATACCTGCGTTTAGACTTTACACTCCCTTAAAATTTCTGGGTAAAGCCCGCAATATATTAACCGTAGTTATGATTATTTCAACTGCTGTTAATTTATAAAAATGGCATCTGTCCTGATTGCTATTACATATTATGTGGTTTGAATACTTAAATGCTTGCTTTTATACATGTACTTGAAAATGCATGAATGTTTTGTTGAGCTTAATATATAGTTTGCCAGATCACAAAAAAAATTGTCGCTGAAACCAACTTGCTGTAGTCTGCTAATGCATACAAAAAGCAAGGCAAAAATAAGTGGTGTATTTAACAACTTCCCACCAACTTAAAATTCATACAGAAAAACAAATGAGATGCTATTTGATTTGTTAATTATTTCTCAGAATTGATTGTTATTACATGATTAAGCTAAGCAAAGTGTCTTGTGCAAAGACACGTCAACTTGACCCAGTGGCGCCAGCGAGGCTTGAACCTTTCATCTATTTAAGGAGCATAGCGTGGCATACTCCATTACTCCTGGGAGCAACTTCTTGGCTTCTTGGAGGGGGGGGAATTTTGGTCCAAAGATGTAAAAGATATACCCGGGGAGGCCCCGCACACACCCCAACCCCCTTGCGGAAGAGGGACACCTACTCCCGAACCATCCCCCACTCGGCACTTCGCACCTCGTATTAGGAGTATGTTAAAGGCCACGCTACGCTCGTGTCTTAGGCGCTTTCCACTGATAGGGCAAACTACTCCAAGTCAAAATGAGATTAAATACTAATGTTTTCTCCTTCGAGGGACTGAAGGCAATCTTGAAAAGTAATACAAATATATTGAAAACCACCATAGCGGGCTTCAGTTTCATGTAAAATGTGCATATGCATTGATTTAAGCCTCTTGTTACCATAGTGTTTGTTATTGTTTATGAATATGTTTGGTCTGGAAAACTCGACAACTTCGCTGGTTTTTGCTGCTAAATTATAAATATAAATTTAAATGGAGTTTATATTGCTAACAATTGTGCATATAGTTCAAATAAAGTGTACTTTGATCACAAAACAAGAATTTATAAGAGCATCGTAGGAATTAATATAAAAGATTCATACAAAAACTTTTTTTTTTACCCGAGTGGTCAAGTTTTCGAGACCAAACTATTTCATTAACAAAAATTAAAATTATGGACCATAGCTTAGTGCATATGCACATTGAATATATTTACAAGTTCCCATTCCATATATGATTTATGAAACGAGTTATGAATTATTTTAATTTGAACGGGCCTTTTGGTGAGTTTCATCAATCATATATTGAATGGGGTCAAATTTAAGATGCTTTTTATCACATAACATTACAGTCAAACGCGTAGAAAAATAATTAAATGAACATAAAATGGCCACAACATTAAACAAATGTTAGCGCCAAAAGGTGACATCATAAGTCATTTCAGTTAGCGCCTCAATGTCATAATGTCATGCCATAAACAAATTGAATTGAATGTTTAACGGCTCATCAACACAGTATAGGTTATTTAGAGCCGCCCCAGAGAGAGGCGAAGGATACATAGGAATCCGGGAACCTGCCCCACTCTTATTATCGAATAGATTCCTATGGTTCCCCTCTCTCTGGGGCGGTTCTAAATAACCTATACTGTGTTGATGAGCTGTTAAACAACATTCAATTCAATTCTTTAAGTTGGAACTTTTTCACGGACATGTGTTTGTTATGCTGGACAAATAATGTAAATCAGTTCAAGAAGGTCAAGGTCTTTGCTTCGAAAGCGTGAATTCCAGTACGTGAAGCTGAATTTGAATATATAATTGTATTCTTTGCTTGCTTAGACTATGCTTGTTATATAAAACTGCAGCTAAAAGTGGAACTTTACTTTTTGTTTGTATATGTAATAGAAAAAAATAATATTTTACACATATAATGTTAACCCTTAAGCTAAGATGCCATATACACAGTATGAGGCATGCGAATGCGACAAAAAGTGGAAATCATGTAGACGCACGATCTTGATTCCATATGTCCGGCTGCGAATGCAATTTGTCATGCGGCTGCATACATGGCAAACTTGATCGCTCCATGGAGCGATCGGTGCGAATGCGTACAAATAAATATATGGAATCTGAGCTTCAAGATCGTGCGTCTACATGATTTCCATTTTTTGTCGCATTCGCATGCCACATACCGCGTATATGGAATCTTAGCTTTAACCCGCTACATATATATAATGGACTGTTCTTTCTTTGAATTAAGACCATTCCATTTATGTGACAAACGGGTGTTTTGGGGAAAATGACTGATCAGCGGACATTGAAACCCTGATCAGCATGTGAGTTACTCGCGGGCTGATCTTTACAATGGACGCAAAGGCTGTTATAGTCTTGCTTAGTGAGTTAAGGGTTACGGTAATTTGGTAATACATGTGATATCACTGATGTCTTTTGCTTTTGTTGGGTTCTTGAAATTGGAATTGGGAAATTTAGCACAATGGCCTAAGATATTTGGGAAAATATTCAATTCATTGACGATGTTTAAATTGTAAAGAATGAATTCAAAAAAGTAAAACTTGAATCAAATTTAATTTACTAAAAAAAAATTATGTATACATATACATATTTAAATGGGATTTAACACTTTTTTAGGAGATTACTTCTGATGTAAATTTTAGGGATTGGAAATAGGGTAGAAAAAAAGCCCAAACTATGTACATTTAAAGACATCACTGCTGGATATACCGTTAATAGAAATTAACACTTCATTAAAAGTCTCCTTATAAATGACTATTATCTTATACTAAAACATATGTATATCATATATTCAGGAAAATTCTCACTTGTTAAAGGTAACTAATTGAATAGATAATAATTGATAACTCATAAAGTTTAACATCCACTTAGACAAGCATAGGTACTGGATGAATGGACCATGTCGGTTGATTCGTTAGATTTGTTGATATATGTTTGTTTTTCTTATGTTTTAGTCAGTAGAGAAGCACTGAAAACCTCTAACGAAACTCAAAGCTAATAAAAAAAAAAAAAATTGGCTTCCTTCTTTACTATAATTTATAAGTATTTTTATCCGAGAATACATACGTCACATCTTTAAAAATATTCACTTGTTAGGACTCATTTTCAGTGACTCTATGTCCCCCCACTCTCCACTCCCACAAAAATGAAAACAAATACAGTTAACTCAGAAAAAAACGAATCTAAATAAATCTAACAAAACCAAACGATGGTCCATTCATCAGAATCCTGTATAGATAGGAAGAATGTTACTTTTGTTTGATTTTATATTTTAAAATGATTTATTTTAAAAATCCATTATTTGACAGATATTTTATGTTATTACCACATGAGTATTTGTATTTGAGAGTGATTTAGCTGCATATAGAATAAATAAGCATTTATTTTTTATTTGTTTAATACTTTATAAAGTTAAAAATAGCTAATTGGCACTATATTTGGTTATGGTTGCAAGTAATAGCTTTTTGTTTTCTTCAAGTCCATTCATTATAAGCAGATATCTTTATTTTGCTGTGCCAACGTTGCATGATGGACACGGGAATATTGCACTACCCGTTATTCTGATGGGTGTATTTTAGTCACTCAATTGTTTGCATTTGTTATTTCTTGAGAAATTGCCGTAAAGGGACACAAGGCAATCGTGATTGTTTAAAACGTGAAGTGCCCCGTTAGTTTTTCTACGTAACTTGCATATTTTCAAATTTTTATTAAAGTTTTATATAAGCATATTTTTTAATCATTCTTTTTTTTTTTTACTTTTTTTTTGCATGTTTCTATTACCAGGTAGTTGATTGTATTGCACTCATTGTACTATATTTAAAGCTATGGTAACAGAAAAATGGAAAAGTCTAAATTCATTACCTTTTTTTTAATTACATGCAAGCAAGATTTAAATTGGTACCATTTTAATAAATTGAGTTGCTTATTTTAATGCTTGATAAATACTTAAAGATTGTCAAGTGTCCCTTTAAATCTTGGTAGATTTAGTTTTATTTTTCAAATTTCATAGATTGAGCCATATGCTCAGATAGATTTGGAGGAATACATGAATAGTTGTTATAAAAAGTGCTCCCTTTAAACATTTAAAGGAAAAGGTGTCACACTGTGTTTGGAACAAAATATATTGCATTTAAACATGTTGTGTTTCCTATAAAATATATGTAATATCATTTTTATTAATATGTGTAAGTACATATTTTTGTAACATATTAAAGCTGTATACCATAGGTCGAACATATCCTTTCATATATTATGCTAAAATCAATGGTGGTGGTGAACTCTGAAGTAAGATACATTTTACAGTTTCACTATCATAAGTAACCGTTTTTTCCATAAATGACATAATTTATATATTGTATGTGTTTCATTCTTTCACCAGCCAAGCCCAGAGATGTACGAAAAGGCCTACTTACACTACAACACAAAGGCAAAACAGATGTGTTTCAGGTAAACATTACCTGTTGAATAATTAAATATTACTTATAACTTACCCGCCTTTCCTTTTCAACTTTTGATTGTCTCTTTTGTAAATCCGGTACTTCTCAGTGATTCAAATCATACAAGCCTCTTATTGACCAAGACCGTGCCCAATATCAAGATGTGTGTTTGTTGCAATGCATCATGGGATTGTTTGACTTAACCAAGAATCAAGGGAAGTGACTTATGAAGACATTATTTAGAATTTTCAGCAACAAACTTTTATTAATATGATATATAGGATAGAAGGAAATGGTATAATGGTTTACTGATTAATGAGCAGAAAAAAGTGAAAAGATATCCTAACTCCTTTGAAGGTTAAAACAAGTACAACCATGGTGGTGTTTTAGTCGTAGAGCATCCATCTCACTTGCGAAGATCATGAGTTTGATCTCTTGCAGGGTCATGCCAAAGACTTCATAAACAGTTTATAAGTTAGTAGCTCCCTTGCTTGACTCACAGCACATAAAGCCTAGTACTATTGTTTGGGGCGCTTGTTTCAGCCAAAGGGTTTTCTGCAGAAGCTTGAGCAATTTAAATAATACATACACACATTTTATATCAGTAGAACTGGTATTTTTAGTGGTAAATAAAAATACCATAGTTTTGAAAATTTGGTTCAGAAATAAATATTTTACAGCCCAAATAATTTGTTCATGTTTTTTTCCCCATGTAAATTCCTATTGTTGGTGGGACAGCAGAAAAATAAGAAATTTCATGTAATTTCAGTAAGCATTCATAGTTTGCTATAAAACTTTCAGGTTGCCTTAATTTATGTATATCCAACAATTTAAAACCATTTTCGGATAAAAACTTTTAAAAAAATATTTTTCAAATTTTTATTTCTAAACCGATTTTGAGAAATAAAATATTTTTATTTACCACTAAAAATGTCTGTTTCACTGAATACAACTTATTTAGGTATGAGATGTATTTTGTCTGAAAAGTCAAAAAAAACTTTGGCTGAAACAAGCGTCACAAACAATAGGACTGGTCAGCCCACAGTCAGTATAATGTGACTGGATGGGGTAACATGTCATGTGTCTTTGGCATGGTAATCCAGTGTGGCAGCACTATACATTTGATCATTGAGCTCACTGCTACAAGTAGACTAAGTCGTGATAATATCTCAAAGTTGTTAAGGTGGTGTTAAACCCCATACACACGCACATAATTATAACAGATTCATACAAAGACAAACTATATTAACTATTTATATTAAAGTCCCTATCCCACAACAGATGTACATTGTTTCTAAACCTAATGACAATGAGGTATATAATTATATAACTAAATTTTTGAGAATCCAAACTTGATAGACACGATATACGGTTTTAACCATTCATGCCAAACCCTAAAACTGGAGTGTCGATTTAAAGAGTTACCAATTCATAATTCATTTTACGCATATTCAGTCTCGGGTATTTTAAGAACTCGTGGATAAACCTATACTTTTAATTGGCACATATACATTATTTAATGACCTGAACACCTGGATAGGGTTTGGATAAATGATTTTACGTGTCTTCACCTTCAACTGTAATATATTCAACTGATGTGCACTGTAGTGCCTGGATGCAGTACTATCTACTTAAGAGAAGAAAGAAGGCTGTACTGGATGGAAAAATGGCTGTCGCAGCAAAGCATCATGGCCACAGAATGATGAAGAAACATCTGGAAGAATGGATGGTAAGCTGTTCTTGTTTGCTCCACCTGTCAAATACTGGGAGAGTTTATATCCTTGTGCATTGACTTCAACTTTTTTTCCTATTTCTTCTAGATTACATGGTATTTTTTTAACTCAAGATAGGTGTCATTTAAGTCAGTCCAGACACCAATAAATAGTGAAAAAAAATATGGTTACTTTATTTAATGTGCCCCGTGTGGTTCCCGGGAGCCCCCGTTTGGTCACGGGGAAAAGAATAGGGCCACTGCAGATCCCTTTGGAGGGGTAGGCAGAGGGGTAGAATCCCCCCAAATTCATGTTCATTTTATCATTTTTTGTTCATGTTCATTAAAGGTCTTCATCATGATCCCTGCATTGTTTCAGGTGCTATCTCGCTCGCATCAAAAGAGCAGTGGCAGAAAAACAATAACGTGGCTCCAGCGTAAATGGAGTTTCTACGATAGAATTTGCAGTAACTCTGCAGTTCAGGGTGAGAAGGTTCTAGGCCCATTTTCCATATTTTATCTCGATGTACATGGAAGATGAGCCTGGCATGTTCATGCCTGTTAGGCGCCATATAACCTTTTCATGTGTTGATGCGCCTTAAAACCCCAATTCAATTCAATTTATTTAATGTTATATTTCCTCTTTATTACACACATATTTTCTTCTACAAAAAACATTGTATACTCTTGTTTGTGTAAAGTGGTTTACTCTAATGATAGTGTTCTTTAGGTTCTTTAGAACAAACAGGTATTAACAGTCATCAAGTTCCAACTCACAAGAGAATGAATATTTAAATCATGCTTGTTTTCTTGAATTTCAGGAGTGGGTGAAATACAGAAAAGGGAGACAAGCAAGTAAGAATATTGTTGTTTCAGTATCGTCAATTTAGATTTTTGCTTTAAATTACATCTCCTTCTTATATCAGAGTAACACATTATGTGCATTGTTTAATCTAAAGTAGGATTTACAATTTCATTAATTGCCTGTTTGTAATGTGCAGTTCAGTGCTTTGTTTTGAGAAATGGGATCGAGAATAAAGTTATGTCATCTGCATATAAAATTGACAATTATTTTTTTGGGCAAAATTTTGTAGGAAGTTTATAACTCTGGTATTACTGAAACTTTAAATATATAACTGGCTTGCTTGTTTTCTACGATTAACAGTAATCAACGGCAAAATTTATTTCAAACAGTGAGTTTTCAGAAAATTCAACATGTGTTAAACGTTTCAATTGGTCGAGTGATATTTGAAGCCTGGCACACACACACGCTGGATGCCAGGAGACAGCGGGAATATTTTGAGGTATGTTTTTGTTCTTATTCTCTTCTCATGTATTATGAAAAGAAGCATTACATGTTTATTTGCTTTAATGTTAATAACCGTCAAAGCTAGAAAGTTCAGGTACTAGTTTGTAACAAGTTATACTTATAAGGTTGTTTTTTTTGCTTACCCCTCAAAAAGTAATGATAGATACGGAAAGTAGCCAGTTAGAGATTAAGTATGATATTAACGTGTGTGTAAAGGTCTTGAAACGATATTTTTTAACAACAATTATTTAAAGAAAAAAAAACTAAAAAACTTGAGCTAAGAAAAGTATTCTCAATTGCCTATATATGTTTCCCTCAAAATGTTAAACATGGCTGTATGCCTATCTATAAAAAAATAGTTGGGTATTGTTGAATAAACCTTTTTAACATCACACCATCATTCTATTCTGAAAGGTTTGCATTTTGTTGGTTGTAACTTTGAACATCATTTGTTTTTTACAGGGGGTAATTATATATCGGTTCTCGATTTTTTGAGTATGAATTAGTTCAAGAGTTTGATCGTGAAAGGTGACACAAAGTTAAAAATGTGGTTTTATAAGATCTGGGTACCATTAATTTTTTGCTGCATCTATCTGCAAGTTCAGGTAACTGCACCAGATTTGCGTGAAGTGGTTTAATTTACACTGGATTTTTTGTGTGATGCACTATAATACGTAGAGGTATGCACTGGCAGTATCTGGTAAGGGAAAAAAACTTATGTTAGGGGTATTTGGGATATGCAAAGTTGCACAGGAAAGCAGGGCACAAACACACCAAAGTTGAGTTTTGCACAAGGAAAATCATGCATAAAAAAAAATGTGCATGAGAAAGTTTATAATTAGAAAGCTAATCTTGCATAAAAAAATGGGTGGGGGATAGGTATGGAATAACAAACATGGGGGAAAAAGTGTTTCAATGAAAAATCATGTTTTACACAGGGAACCAGTGCAATATAATTAATAAATAATTCATCAAATTAATTTGAGTTGATTATTGGGAAGGTTATGTAATCATCTGAGGGCTTTTGGGAAACATAATACTCATAATTTTACATATTAGATACATATGGTTGCATTATGTCGTTCTTTTTTCCGAAACGTTCAACGTTTGGTCTCTTATGCCTAGGTATCATTCTTGGGAAATATATCAAAACATGTTTTTTATGTTAAAATGTCTGAGGATTGTAAGTGAGAAACCAAAACTTCTCTCAGTAAAATAATATATTGTAAACATGACAAATCTGGTGTAGTTACCTGAAACAAATGAACGAGTAAGTTTTTTCAAAAAGAGTAAGTTTTTTGTTAATTTATTGAAATTAATTTCAACCAATATACTTTTATTATATTTTTTCTGCTTTTGTTGCAAACAAAATATTTCAAGTATTAAAAAATGTTTGTGCTTTAATCATTGATCGATAAGTCATGTGGTGTTGTTGTTCTGTGGTCAGCACATCCAGCAATCGATTATACATTACTTTTATTTTGGAATGAAAACCATTATATCTAGCAAATAAAGGGTAGGTAAATAGTATACTGCGTTTATATTTTGTTATTTACACCACTATTGGTCAAATGAATTTTTTTTAGTCATCCTACCCTAGAAATTGGAATGTTCCGTCACCATTTTGGTTTTCGGCTGTCAAATTACACATGTGGGGTCAAAATGATTTGCAAAGCTTAGCGGATGGCTATAGCAAAATCGCAAACAGATCTAGGAGCGTCTGTTTTCATTCTATCTAATCATATCTGGTATGAAAACATATAGAAAGTAATAAAACATTATCTCGATTCATATTCGACAACTAGGTACCCTGAAATGCACAATAGATATCCAAATAATCTTGGTGCCCAGGTCAACAACACTATAAAAATATCTCACTGCTCATGTCAACTAAACTACAGATATCAAACTGTTCTGTGTTCTCAGTAGATATCAAAATCCACTTGGTGTTCATGTAACCTACAGATATCAAAATCCACTTGGTGTTCATGTAACCTACAGATATCAAAATCCACTTGGTGTTCATGTAACCTACAGATATCAAAATCCTCTTGGTGTTCATGTAACCTACAGATATCAAAATCCTCTTGGTGTTCATGTAACCTAAAGATATCAAAATCCTCTTGGTGTTCATGTAACCTACAGATATCAAAATCCACTTGGTGTTCATGTAACCTACAGATATCAAAATCCTCTTGGTGTTCATGTAACCTACAGATATCAAAATCCACTTGGTGTTCATGTAACCTACAGATATCAAAATCCTCTTGGTGTTCATGTTAGCTACAGATATCAAAATCCACTTGGTGTTCATGCCAGCTACAGATATCAAAATCCTCTTGGTGTTCATGTTAGCTACAGATATCAAAATCCACTTGGTGTTCATGCCAGCTACAGATATCAAAATCCTCTTGGTGTTCATGTTAGCTACAGATATCAAAATCCACTTGGTGTTCATGCCAGCTACAGATATCAAAATCCTCTTGGTGTTCATGTTAGCTACAGATATCAAAATCCACTTGGTGTTCATGCCAGCTACATATATGACCATTTTCATGCTGTTAAAGTCATGTAGATACCAAACATTTCTTAGTGTTCAACTCAACTACAATTAGCAAAATTCTGTTGGCGTTCAGGTCAACTACAATTATCAAAATTCTGCTGGTGTTCAGGTCGAACTAAAATTATCAAAATTAAAATCAGATATTAATCTCTTTATATTCATGTCAACTACAGATATCTAAATGACACATTAGTAGATACCATATAAATTAACAGTACTTGTCAGTTAACTCCATAATCTATCTTAACCCTTAACCTGCTATTATGAGCATGACTATAAAAGCCTTTGCGTCCATTGTAAACCCAGATCAGGGTTTACAATGTCTGGCTGCTGATCAGTCATTTCCCCCAAAACACCCCTTTGTCACATAAACGGAATGGTCTTAATTAATAGAAAGAACAGTCCATTATATATATGTAGCGGGTTAAGGGTTAAAAGCTTCATAAAGTATGTATTGAAGGAGGGCTACCAGATACACATGACTTAATTACATAAAAACTTTCAAATGCATGATTAAAGCGAATGCAGCGACACAGCCAGACTAGCTCTGTTATTGAGAGTTTTGAACAACTTTGAACAGGGTGAACTAGATATCAAAATCGGATCATAAACAAAAAAGATATGACCATTTGAAGGTTGTTTCAAAACAGATATGGAAGCCACCATTTTGAGGACTATGATATCATAGTTCCAAATTACCATATATGGCATTTTGATGCATATCATTTAAAGCAAAGAAAATCACTTCAAATGAATGCAGAATCCTTTGATATAAAGCATTATTGCCATGAAGTATACATATTTTTCATACAATTGCTGTCACTGTTTTCACCATTTCAATAGAACCTTCAAATGATCATGCATCTCTTCTGTTTTTGATCTCTCAGTAATAAAGGCTGTTTGGCTGTGTCGCTACATTTCCTTTAAGAAAATGCCTATTTATTTCATACAAAACAGAATATATTGTTAAAAAAATATGATTAATGTTTTTGAAAGTCAGCTTTTATCAATCCTTTACAAATTAACTTTAAAAGCTTAACAAAAATAAAATTCATGCTAATGTTTAGAAAACATAACAAACATTGCTTTTGACCTTTGTGATTATACAATATACTATAATCTATAATAATTTATTTTTTTTAAAAATTAACTTTTATCACATTCTACTTTCAGCACTGCTTTTGCTTCACTCACGTCAATTTCCATCGTATGCTTTTGGTCATGGGCACATTTTGATTTCTTCATGCGGTATTTTGTAAATTTAACTGCGCTATGCGGTTTTATCCAATTTGTGACCCATCATTGACCTGTTATACTTCGATAACAAGGCAAAAAATGAAAAACAATCTCTTCGAGTATCCTATCGAGGTATTTAAATTAACCAACGAGATGAAACCATAGTATATTTGTTTTGTATCATGTCTGTTTCACCTGGCTGCCATACTCTAACTTCCGACAATTGGTATTTAGAGTACCGTTACACCATTTATGCTGACAGGTGTTATTTTCAATTAAACGATTTACACCTGTGCAAATACAAAGGGAATTTGAGTGACCATGCTACAACGTTGTATAAATGCACTTCACAATTTTTAAATACCATTCTGCATTTATAATCTTTGGAATGTACAAGGAAAATTCAAGTATTTATGATCGTACAGTTCCGCAAAAACTGTATTAATGTAATTAAATGTTCGTTTTATGAAATGTTGTGTATTTATTGTATACATATCACTGATGCATATCAGGCTGGCCTTCATGTGGGTATAATAACTCTAGTCTTAGATAGGCGTGAAATGTGTTCTTTCGAAGCTTTTTTTTTTTAATATTATTTTTATCTCATGACTTTTTATTGTATCTTCAAGTTTTGGTTCTCACTTTAAAATTATTTCTATGTACTGGTATTACAGTTTCTGAAAAAAGGAAATGTTTTAGAAAAAATGTTGATTTAAACTCTTTTTTTAATTTATTATTTAGTATCTGATTGTGAGTTCATTCAGTGTTCCAACATCTTTAGACATTCCTGAATTTAGACATTATTAGTCTGTCAAACTGTTTAGCATAATTATTATGATACATATATCTCTGACGTTATAATCAATCAGCCTGTACTGTCAGTGTGGTTTTCTTCTTTCGGGATGGTAGATTTTTTATTGCTGAATGCTATTTTGTATAGGGAATACTATGTCAATGCATTTTACTATCAAGTTTCTAAGACGTGGTTATAGACAACGAAGAATGACTAGGCTTTGATGAGCTGTTCTGCACTTTCATGACAAATGTAATAAACTTGATAATAGAAAGCACATGGCAATATCTCAGAATATCTCTCTGAATCTACCTCTGAATATCACATAGGGCAAACCTCTGAATATCACACAGGGCAATACCACAGAATCTTACACAGGTCAGTACCTCTGAATCTACCTCAGAATCTCACACAGGTCCATTCCTCAGACTCGGGCCACAGGGCAGTACCTCAGAATCTCCCACAGGTCCATTCCTCAGACTTTCCCACAGTGCAAAACCTCCGAATCTCCCAAGGTCAATGCTTCTGCATCTCCCACAGTGCAATACCTCACAATCTCTCACAGGGCAATACCTCAGAATCTCCCACAGGTCAGTACCCCAGACTCGGCCACAAGTCCATTCCTCCAAATCTCCCACAGGTTAATACCTCAGACTCTCTTACAGGTCAGTACCTCAGAATTTCTAACGGTAAATACCTCAGACTCTCTTACAGGTCAGTACCTCAGAATCTCACACAGGGCAATACCTCAGAATCTCCCACAGTGCAATACCTCTCAACCTCCCACAGGACAATACCTTTGAATCTCCCACAGTGCAATACCTCGGACTCTCCCACAGGTCAATATCTTGGATCTTCCACAGGACAATTCATCTGAATCTCACACATGGCAATAGCTCAAATCTCACAGAGGGCACTACCTCAGAATCTCCCACAGGTCAATACAGCTGAATCTCTCAGAGGGCAATACGTCTGAATTTCACACAGGGCAATATGTCTAAACCTATGAATCTCTCACAGGGTAGTACAGGTTACAGTATAATGCCTGGTTCTAGATAGAAAATGACTGCTGGACAGCAAGTGCAGATCTTGGTGAATAATTAATCCATGGGATTCATTCTTTTGTTTAGACCAACATTTAAGATGCCTTTCAATCAGCCAAAAGTTTATGAATGATTTTTTTTATGGTGTTCATTTCTCTAACACTCAAATCTACAGTCTCTAAGCGTGCATTATTTCCTTCTTCCATTTATTTTCATATTTATATATAATATTGTAATTCTCATATTCACAGATGACGCTGGTTAGTGGTCTTGCGTAAACATTCTGGTATTGGACGCATCTGTCTAACAATCTGTCGCTGCTATTATAATTTTCTATTTCCGTCAACTCTAAATCAAGATATCCGCGAAAAAAAAAGAGGTAGTTACAAATTTAAAAAGAAGCATCAAACGAGTTCAACAGTAGGCAGACGGCTGAATCTATTTGTTAGTAAAAGCAGGGCACTGTACCCAGATTCTTATACGTATCCTTCCTCTTTCTCTGAGGCTGATCTACACCACTGGAAATTATGTGTTTACTATGACGTGAACATCGTCAAAATTAATAGCGTCCATTTGCACAGTGGCAGTGTTGATCTTTTAATTTCGAATGTATTACTACATACATGCCCCATTGACAAGAGATGGATGACGTTAGTCAATTTGGAAAATGTTTATGTCATTGTAACGTTAACGCATTAATTTCTTTCCAGCAGTAAGATAATGTACTGATGAGCTGTTACACAACAATTTAATTGATAAATTGTATTCAAATTTAGAATTAAATCATTTTTACGACTGCAAATGTGCAGTAGCTGCGGGTAAATATCTTGATTTAGAGTGAAAGTGTCTCAGCTGGTGTGGTGGTTGTACTTTACGCAGACTGCCGTTTCTAACTCGGAACATGCATCTGTTTGAACCGTCTTGTGAACTTTACTGTCGAGTCTTTGTCAGCAGTTGAAATAGAGACTTATTTGGGTGGTATTCTGAAGCATGTGTTTGCAAGAGGTGGAATTTGGGCATAATATTCTCCACCCACCCACTGATACCAGGGGTGTTTATGCTCTCCAAATTAGGAGACAACATCAAATGTGTACAGACTATTGACACATTAACAGTAAAAAGTTTATTTGACTTCTTCATTGGTCTTTCTTGACTTTTTGCAAAGGCTTGACAGGAACTTTTCTTCTAATGTTCTTCTATGTTTAATATAAGCTTTTATGCTGTTTCACTATAACCTGAAATTGATATCTTTCAGACAAATGAATGTTTTAAAACAGATTCCAGTTTTCAGACTTTTGAAGGAAGTCTAGATTTGTTAGTTGGGCCTTGAAATCACTTTAATAGCATGGAATATTAAAAAAAAAAAGTATTTTTTAGGTAGCATTCATTTGACTATTATATCTTGAATACCATTCGCGATTTATTGCGAATAAGCTGTATTAAACTAGTGTAATAATCACAGTCACATGACTCACAGTCCTATGACTCCTTTTATTTGGTTACATTTGCACGATTTCACAGAATGACGTGCCAAGCAAAATATAATTGAATTAATAAGAATTAAAAAGAATTTTAAACTTCAGACGCATGTCAGATTTATTTTTAGCTCTAATGATCAGAGATGAGCGGGAGCTTATGTGATGGTGCGTTGTCGATCATCTGTTTGTTCATTTATCCATCTGTTTGTTCATTTATCCGTCTGTCTATTCTTAAAAATATATACTTTTGGCTAATGCTATGTTGTTATTTTGCCACAGAAAGAAACAACTTAAAATCCTTCCTTATAGAGGTGTCAAATTTTCAGCTTCCTGTAAAATCCAAGATGGCCACCTCGGCTAAAAATAAATAAAAAACATAGAAGTTTGTGATCACTGCTCCTCTAAAACTGTTACAGGTATTAATTTGTGAGGATTTTGACTAAATTGATCACAATGCTATGTAGTCAGCCCTTCATGAACCTAGCTGATTATTCTGCCATGTTCCCCACTAGTGGCCATCTTTGTTTACGTAGAGATAATTATTTGAAAATCTTGAAACGGTTTCTTGTATCGAAAATCAAACCTCCATCCAGGTGTTCACTGGTCATATAAAATGTATATGTACCGATTAAAAGTAACGGTTTATTCACGGGTTCTAAAAATACCCGTGATTGAATATGTGAAAAACAAATTATGAGTTGGTAACTCTTAATTCGACACTCCAGTTTCAGGATTTGGTCCGGCTGGTTAAAACCATTTATATTGTGTCAGTAGAGTTTGTATTCTCAAAATATGTAAGTTGTATATATATACCTCGTCGTCACTGATGTTTAGAAACAGTGTACATATGATGTAAAATTTGGCTGTTGTTGGTGAGATAGCTACTTTACCTTTTATTAGGATCTTCATGAAAAGTCAGTGGATTATTTCCGTATGGCTAGTTGATTCTAAATAAAACGTAACATCCAGCAAAATCCAATAGCAAGCATGGCAAAAAAATATAGACTTAATAAAAGTTATTGATCTCTACTCATCTTAAACGGTAAGAGTTATAATTGACTAATGGGTATTTAATAAAAGTATTGGTATGAGCTGTATATAGTTTGAGAGGTGAACACAAAACTATTAAATATTTACAAGATACAGCCCAATCTCTTCAGCTTTTAGCACAATTTCCTCACAGGAAGTTGGATATTACAGCTCTGCAAGCCCAAGAGTAATAATTTGCATACCCAATAGTATGAACTCTTACCGTAAATCACTGTTAGACATACACTGCATGAGCAAATTGTGTTATACAATTAAATATCAGATGACAAGGCCCACTCAATAAAGCTTTTGTATGAAGTAAACATATTAAGCAGGGTTTTCATTAATTGTGTTTTGGTTTTACTTTTGTTCCAAGACAATAAAGAATTGCCAGAAATTTTTTGAATATACGATACGACATAGACCTAGCTAGTCATATCCATCAGGATTTCGTTGCCGGGCAATAAAGCCGGGCAATAAAGCTTTATTGCACGCATGAAATAAAGGGTTAAAAAATGTCCGAATATTCTTTATGATTCTTTCAGCGGAGTGATACGGAAATTACCGATTAGTTACGATTGTATACGATGTGTCACTCGTATCGTTTGTCATCCTGTTTTCGCGCCAGATTATTGGCGATATATCTTATGTATGTTGAGCTGTCATCTTTGACCATAACTCTGCGGAAATGACTTGACTAGTAATGCAAAGAATATGAAATAAAATAGATGATAGATAGATAAATTAAAGAAAGAAATAAGACATAATATATGGACAATAAAGATAGTTTAACAACTTTATAATAAACGTAATTATATAGAACCATCCGTGGTTAAAACAATCACTTGTGATCAATATAATTTTCTTCGTTTGAATTAGAAGTAAATTAATTTCCCTTGAATCGTGTTAAGTCTCCGCTAGGTGTAGCGATGAGATGTGCACGAGTTTTCTCGTTCAATAATTGAGCGGCAATTCATTCAGCTTTGGGACAACGACCGACTAACACGTTTAGTTGTGTGTTTTTTAGTTTCTGTTTCAAGTTATGTATATTTCAAAATTGACGTTGTTACTGCATCTGTTGAATTTATTAACTGAATAATAGTGTTTTTCACTGTCATGATCTATGATAATCATATGAATATGAACGTTATTATGATTGTTTATGCACAATGTTGTTCATTGAGTGATAACATATACAAAACTTCTTCATTACTTGAAAGAGTAATTGATACAATGAGATTGAGTCTCATCAATAATTTGAGTTTAATTATGTGTTATTTAAGAAATGCCGTGGTATCAGTTGGTCACTCAAGTGCTCTATGCCAAATTACAATTTCTGAAATTCTGAATTTAGCACTCAGTGAACTTTGTTGTTTCTTGAGTCTATATAGTAAGAGACGTTGCAAGGTTTAAGGGAATTCATTTTCTGAATTAGACAATTTCAGAGTCAATGGCATTCATTTTAAATAAAAAAAATGTCGTTTAGATCTACACAAGTTTACACGACAGACGTGCATGAACACATCAAAATGGGATTACATCTATTAATAATATTATTGTATTCTCCCTGGAAAAAAGCGTAGTAAATTAGTTGAATTTGACAGTTTAACAAAGTCATTGCTGAAGTATATGACAAATGGAATAAAAAATGTGTGTTTTCATATCACACCCTATATCAGGCCCTCGAGCTAAAGCTCTTGGGCTGATATGGTGTCTCAGGCCTGATACAGGGTGTGATGTGAAAATACACATTTATTATTCTCTATATATTTTTCTTCATTGATGTCAAGTACATTGTACTTTTTTTTAGCTATAACCTAGATAATATTCAATATAGCAATGCTAAACAAAGAAATAACTTTAATCTGGCCTTAACTTCTCTACCTGGAATTACTCGGTCATGTAGCATGTCAGCATAAATAAGGAAGCTTTCCATGCTTTTTCAATGACAGTTAGCATTGGGAAATATGTCTTTACAAGCTCTTCGGTTTTGAGATAAGAAAAGTAATTTGCTCACAGGAAGTTGAAAATATGACAACTCTGTATTTCCCATTAACGGGAAGCAAACCCTTTTACTAAACTGGGCTATAGTTTAAAATTGACCCCTTGAGTTATTCTTAAATAAAATTCCGGGTTTGAATCACACTGGTAGCTTGACCCATGAGAAAGTGATGATTCTTGCAGGTTACTACAGTACTGGTTCTAACCAGGAAAATGAGGGTGATCTACCTCCACTACGACAAAAACACAATCATCATAAAATTATATAGCCTAACATGTGGTGATCATGTCGTAATTTTTTTTTCAACCAACGTTAAATGAATATTATCCCATTAGTTTTTGAGTGAGGGATCAAATTCAGTCACGCTTTTACAGTAGAGCGCCTTGAGGTTTTTAACCTCTTGTTTGAGATTCTGCTGATATATTTTTTAAGAAAAATCTAAATTATTTTGAAGTCTTTTTTCATTCCTATTGTTAAGACTGGTTATGAGGCTCAATATCTCATGTCTCCATTACTACTAGTAGATCAGAAAGAGCATTAAAGTTAGAATATATATCCCCACCCACTGGGTTAAGCATCTGATACTGTACTTATAATATCTGTAAATTAGAGGTAGTTATGAATATATCTGAATATGTGGTGACGGTCTGTATCAAAACACACAATCACTAAAATCTATGCAAATTAAAGTTCAAAATGAAACAAAAAATTATAGTAAAATATGACTTAGCTATACTTCAGTCCATTTAATTTGAGAAGAATGACATTTTTATTTTGAATCTTTATTATTTGCTTCGTATACATCTTTATTAATAATAGTATTATAATTAATTATTGATTATGTACAATTATACATAATTACGTTATTTAATATGTATTTATGCTAGGATGCTTAATCGTAATTTTAAATATATGTGATTTACCTTTTTTTTGCAGCGTTTTATTATACATTTATTGGTGTGTCTTTTTAGATCCAGATAATTTTATAATGTTTTATAATTATGATAGAAATAAGATACGGAACTTAGAATTATAGATGCTGAAAGCAGCGTTCAGGCCGGTGGGTACTGCCTAACAACAGCAGACAATCAATCGTCTCCTTGGCAGGATAGTAAAGAGGCTGTGTCTAAAATGCCTCTCACCGCTGCAGGTTCGAATCCCACCGGGAGCTCAGCTTGTCAAGTGAGAAAGTGTCCATTCTTATGGATGGTGGGAGGTATACAGTACTGGTTCTACCCAGGAAAAATGGGACGGTCTGCCTCTACCACAGAACAATCGACCGTCGTATATGGTCTTGCATGTGCTAAAAATGGTGTAAAACGCCATTCGAAACAAACGAACGGCCAAGATATCGGAGTGAAGACTTGTATTTTTTTGGTTTTTAAGCTAGAATTCCATGCAATTTTTTTTAAAACTAATACAGAAATGGCAATATGGTTAAAATCTAACTGGGGAAAAGAGGACTATGGTAAACAACCAATACAGGAATTGTGCAATATTAATTATTAAAGGGACACATATCACTCCTAATAATATGACATATTATCGGTTTGATGCAATACAAGTAATGTTCATGTTTATACACTTTGTTAAAATATGAATATTGCTTAATATTCTTGCCCTAAAATCTCAGTTATTACATTCATGCAGATCTGAAGCAAGTTGTATACACGTGTTACATAAGGGACCTGACTTAAAGCTACAGAGTCCCTATATCAATCGATTTCTTTTTTGTAGGCGTGTCTTTATTTGTAACTTCGTGTTCACCAGCTCATGTCAAAATCGGGTATTTAAGCGAGCAAATATAGCGAAGGAAATCATTTACTGTATATACATCGACCAGTGCACATTGTACCTATACACAGGTAACAGTAAGTTTTACAAAAAAAAAGTTAGCTTCTTTCGGGGCTCGAACACACGATCTTCTGATTTCAAGTCCTGTGCTCTATCCACTGAACTATAACGCTACTTGTGAAATTAGTCTACTAATTACCATATTTTATGAGGCAAAATAACTTAACATATTTGAACGCAACTAATGATGGATCAATAAATATGCAGTCCATATTGTCGCACGTGTAAATTAACATTGCCTGGTGTAATACTGTAACTTATCACTTCGCCTCAAATCAACCATATCTCGACTTGTTATTGAGCACTTGATGAGTTTGTGTGCGCGCTCTTGTTATTACGAAATGCCTTTTTAGTGTTAAAAATGCTACAAAATACCAATAAATAGCAGTGGTCTAGAGGTTCAGCGTAAATCTTTCAAAACTTACAAGTGCAAGGCTGTGGTTCAAATCATGTTCCGGGCAACTATTTTTTTATCACATATATTCTGGAGCCGTATATGTATCGATGTTACCTGTACGGAGGCTAAATAAAAATGTGAAATTTTACATATCGATTTCTCCTTATATACCGACTTTTGGGGTGTTCGTCGATTTGAAACTACTTCACACGTGACTCATTCATATTCATGAGTTATTACCAGTTAAAATAGGGACTGTACAGCTTTAAGTGATGTATAATGACATCAATAGGGCTATGCTCAGTCACATATGTTATTTATTTTGTAAATGCTCCTACTGCAGCGTGGCTTAGTGGCATCGGCTGGGCATGCCAGAGGTCGTGGGTTCAGTCCCCAGCTGGGTCCTGTAAAAATGTTACTCGTAACTCCCTTGCTTGATGTTCAGCATATATTAAGGTAGTTCTAGGACTGGGAGGCCCGGTGTCAGTATAATGTGACTGGGTGGGGTATCGTGCCATGTGTCTATGGCGTGGTACTCCAGTGTGAGCTCACTGCTACAAGTAGACACCGTCATGATATGATTGAAAGATCGTTAAAAGTGTCTTTTAAACCCCCTACATACATACTTGTAGATATTCCGATAAAATATTTTATGTTAAATGCCTGATGCATCACACATTGAATGTACGCATATCACATACAATGCACATGGAATCCTAGCTTTATAAATGTGTGCGCTGTTTACATAGTTTTATAAGTAAGACAAACTCTGATTTTGTTTGTAGGTGTGTTAGTATTTATGTTTAATTTGTTTTTGTGTCTCTTTTTCGTTGACATATTTTCATTTATCAAGATAAACCTGAGGGTAACTATAGTAACCACATATGGCTTTGTTTATACACGGCTCTACTAGTGATTATTTAATTTTGTATGGGCTCGAAGAAGAACTGTGTCACCAAGATTTGACCAAATTTTAGAACCAATATCGGTTTATCAGCCTTTATATATAATTAATTTTTATAACTGACATATGTACAATTGACTTGGAGAATTATAACTGACACATGTACACCAGACTTGGAGAATTATAATTGACACATGTACACCATACTTGATGACTTATAACTGACACATGTATACATGACTTGGAGAATTATAACTGACTCATGTATATAGGACTTGGAGAATTATAACTGACACATGTATACATGACTTGGAGAATTATAACTGACACATGTATATAGGACTTGGAGAATTATAACAGACACATATACACAGGACTTGGAAAATTATAACTGACACATGTATACATGACTTGGAGAATTATAACTGACATGTGTACACAGGACTTGGAGAATTATAACTGACACACAGGACTTGGAGAATTATAACTGACACATGTATACAGGACTTGGAGAATTATAACTGACATGTATACACGAGACTTGAATAATTATAACTGACACATGTACACATGACTTGGAGAATTATAGCTGACAAATGTACACATGACTTGGCGAATTATAACTGATACATGTACACCAGACTTGGAGAAATATAACTGACACATGACTTGGAGAATTTTAACTGACAAATGTACACATGACTTGGAGAATTATAATTGACACATGGACACATGACTTGAAGAATTATAATTGACACATGTACACATGGCTTGGAGAATTATAGCTGATACATGTACACCAGACTTGGAGAATTATAACTGACACATGTATACATGACTTGGATAGTTATAACTGACACATGTACACGAGACCTGAATAATTATAACTGACACATGTATGCATGACTTGGAGAATTATAGCTGACAAATGTACACATGACTTGGCAAATTATAACTGATACATGACTTGGAGAATTATAACTGACAAATGTATACATGACTTAGATAATTACAATTGACACATGTACACATGACTTGGACAATTATAGCTGATACATGTACACCAGACTTGGAGACATGACTTGGAGAATTATAACTGACACATATACACAGGACTTGGAGAATTATAAGTGGCACATGTACACCAGATTTGGAGAATTATAACTGACACATGTACACAGGACTTGGAGAATTATAACTGACATATTTACACAGGACTTGGAGAATTATAACTGACACATGCATACATGACTTGGAGAACTATAACTGACACATGGACACATGACTTGAAGAATTATTACTGACCCATTCATGTATACCTGAGCTAGGTTTTGCATTCAGATCTCTATCAGCCAAGATGGCCAGTATTGCTTATACTGTATTTTCCCAAATAGTAGTGCCCGGGCCCTATACAACATGTCAAGGGAGTGCTCTCCTTTTTTTCTGGGGGTGGGGAGGGGGAGAGTGGGGGTGGGGCGTGTTTTTTTCTTTTCTGTGTCTGAATTTAGAAGATTTTTTTTTTTTGAGCGCATTTTTTGTTTTTCTGTTTTTTGGATAGAAAATGTAATGAATTTTGAAGATTTTATTTTTTTTTAAGATGTGTGGTTGTTCGCAGGCACTTCGGTTAGGGGGGGTGCTACTATTACAGGAAATATGGCATGTCTGAAAACTATGCAAATTTAGGTGACACAGTATTTCCCATAATGCAATTGAATGCAAATTGTAGAGAACTTTGTATTGACTGTAGCACGCCGCATGATCGCAGGAAGCCTGTGCGCCTGCTCTTATAGTATTTACTTGTGGTTCTATTGAAAGGTGTATATAAATGAAATGACATAACTGGTCATTTAAATTATTTTGAAAAGGTGTCACTTATTAAAAAAACAAAACATTTTCTCAGTCGCCATTTAACTGGTTCTGAGTACTGCCTTTTATCCCAGGTGCTTTTAACCCAGTAGTTTCGATCCCTCGGGCCTAGGAATCTTTATGTGAGAAAGCTAACCAGCTGGCTTGCGGAACTTTGGTGGTTCTATCCAGGTGTCCGCCCATGTACGAAAATTGCCCGGAGAGTCAACAGAGGTCTTCCTCCACCAAAGAAACTGGAAAGTCTCTGTTTCACCTTAGCTATTGGTGCAACTATAAACTCCATTTCTATTCAATTAACCGAGTGTACAGTGTATCGGCTTATAGCTACACTGTATTTCAGAAGAAAAAGCTGAAGAAAATAATTTACTTTTAAGTTATAGAATATATGGACAAACAATGAATTCAAACTGTATATAAAAGGCAGTAAATGTTTGAAATAATAGTTATACAAACCAGTTTTGTGACTTTTAGTTAATTTATCAATTGCACAGCAAAAAAAAGTCCCTCGCACAATGACTCAGCGATGATTTAAAAATTGAAAACCATACTTTAGGCATGTTATTATGAATTTTTACTTCATCTGACTGAGGATAAAAGAGGGTGCTTATTTATTTACAATATCTACTAAAATATATCTCATTTATCTCCCATTTAGAATTATTCCAAACACAAAAGTAACGCACTTCCATGCATGTCTTACGTCTGTCAATGGAATATTTGTATAGTCGGTACATTTAAAAACGAAGCATTTTTGATTTTCAGTTATTTACAGTCTGCTGTTTTTTTGTTCAAATCAAGATTATATTTTATGTTAGTAAACAAGCCTCTTTGTCCCAAAGGTTAACATATGGCTATAAACAGTTGCATAATATTTGCTCTGCTTCTTTCTGTTCAAACACATTTTGCACAAGGACATCAGTTCCATCGTAAAAATTCAAAAAACACCAAGTGTTGCATTGTCAAATGTACTGAGTCAGTGTATACTCGAATATACCTCATTAAAAAAATTATCTCCCCTTTAGAAGTATTCCAAACACAAAAGTAGCCATCTTCCATGCATGTCCCATCTCTGTCAATGGAATATTTGTACATAAGAGAAAGAAGGGAAACATCAGTGATTGCATTTATTACACCTTTCAATGCATGTAGCTATATTTAGCATATTTTTCTTAGAAAATTAATATAAATTAATAATAATAATTAATTTAACATTCTTTTTATGATCTAGATTTTAAATTTTAGATGACAGTGCCAAAACTTTTGAGCAAAAATTCCTGACTTTTTATAAAGTTTAAAGTATTAATGTAAAGAAAACCTAGAAACGAAAAGTTCGGCATGTTAACTTGTTTTTCTCTTAAGTGCAAACTTATTTTGTTGTAAGATCATGTAAAAATCATATAAAAATTATTATTAATGTAAATAACGTGCTAGTACACAATTGCATACACAAGTTTTCCATGCACCATTTACTTTACCAATCACTCTCCATTTCCTTTCCATGATTTTTCCAAATTCTATCATGTCCAATTGAATGTTAATTAATTTAGAGGTGTCAAAGAGGATTTATTTGTAAATAATATGTGTATTCTAAAAATATTTGCGTTAAACATTGCTTATGTAAAGGCCTATAAAATAATAATAATAATAAAATTAATAATAATAATAATAATAATAATAATAATCACCCTAACTTGTTACACATTTAATTTACACTAATCTTCCATGTGGCCCTCTAAATTATCATGTGCTTTGATTTATGAAAAAAAGTACATGTAGAGATAACATTTCTTCCATATTGTTTCTAGTTGTTGCCGCAGGGAATATTTGTATTTTCCAAAATTGTGGCTTTAATTATGAGTATATAGCCTGTTGAGATATGTGTGCCTTGCAACATGTTGAGACAGCATTGTGAGATATGTGTGCTTTGCAGCATTTTGAGAAACAGGATATTGAGATGTGTGTTCTGTGCAGCATATTGAGATAAGTATGTGTTCCTTGCAGTGTGTTGAGATACATGTGCCTTGTATCATATTGAGATATGTGTGCCATGCAGCATGTTGAGATATGTGTACATTGCAGTATAATGAGATATATGTGTATTGCAGCATATTGAGATATGTGTGACTTGAAGCATATTGAGATATGTGTGCCTTGCAGCATGTTAAGATATGTGTGCAGCATGTTGATATATGTGTGCCTTGCAGCATAGTGAGATATGTGTGCCTTGCAACATGTTAAGATATGTGTGCAGCATGTTGAGAAATGTGTGCCTTGCACATGTTGAGATATGTGTATCTTGCAGCTTGTTGATATATGTGTGCCTTGCAGCATTTTAAGATATGTGTGCAGCATGTTAATATATGTGTGCAGTATGTTGAGATATGTGTGCTTTGCAGCATAATGAGATATGTGTGCTTTGCAGCATATTGAGGTATGTGTGCTTTGCAGCATGTTAAGATATGTGTGCAGCATGTTGAAATATGTGTGCCTTGCAGCATGTTGAGATATTGGATATGTGTGCATTGCAGGTTGTTGAGATATGTGTGACTTGCAGCATGTTGAGGTATGTGTGCTTTGCAGCGTATTGACGTATGTGTACCTTGCAGCATATTGAGATATGTGTGCCTTGAATCATGCTGAGGTATGTGTGCTTTGCAGCATGTTAAGATATGTGTGCAGCATGTTGAAATATGTGTGCCTTGCAGCATGTTGAGATATTGGATATGTGTGCATTGCAGGTTGTTGAGATATGTGTGACTAGCAGCATATTGAGGTATGTTTGCCTTGCAACATGTAGAGGTATGTGTGCCTTGAATCATGCTGAGGTATGTTTGCAGCATGTTGAAATATGTGTGCCTTGCATCATGTTGAGATATGTGTGACTTGCAGCATGTTGAGGTATGTGTGCCTTGAATCATGCTGAGGTATGTTTGCAGCATGTTGAAATATGTGTGCCTTGCATCATGTTGAGATATGTGTGACTTGCAGCATGTTGAGGTATGTGTGCCTTGCAGCATATTGAGGTATGTGTGCCTTGCAACATGTAGAGGTATGTGTGCCTTGAATCATGCTGAGGTATGTTTGCAGCATGTTGAAATATGTGTGCCTTGCATCATGTTGAGATATGTGTGACTTGCAGCATGTTGAGGTATGTGTGCCTTGCAGCATATTGAGGTATGTGTGCCTTGCAACATGTAGAGGTATGTGTGCCTTGAATCATGCTGAGGTATGTTTGCAGCATGTTGAAATATGTGTGCCTTGCATCATGTTGAGATATGTGTGACTTGCAGCATGTTGAGGTATGTGTGCCTTGCAGCATATTGAGGTATGTGTGCCTTGCAACATGTAGAGGTATGTGTGCCTTGCAGCATATTGAGATATGTGTGACTTGCAGCATGTTGAGGTATGTGTGCCTTGAATCATGCTGAGGTATGTTTGCAGCATGTTGAAATATGTGTGCCTTGCATCATGTTGAGATATGTGTGACTTGCAGCATGTTGAGGTATGTGTGCCTTGCAGCATATTGAGGTATGTGTGCCTTGCAACATGTAGAGGTATGTGTGCCTAATGCAGCATATTGAGATATGTGTGTTCATGCACTTTAGTTAATATAAGGAATGGTCAATGTTCAAATTAAAAATGGGTGGATTGGAAGCAAAAAAACCCAGTGATTTTCTCTTCTGATGGATTTGTAACATATGATATTGTTGTGGTGGTGGGTGGGTGAGTGAGTGATAATAAGAGGAGAGGGGCAACACATAGAAACTATATGGTATACTGTTCATAATAATAATATTATTATTATTGTGTAAATTGATGTTTTATTAAATTGTGTAGAACTATTTGCTATGTTTGATGTTCTTTAGAAAGTACAGGTTTAGTGATGTTTACTAATGAGGTTTTTTTATAGGAAGCTTTGGTTACAAAACCTCATCTTTTATTACAGTACGTAATAGATAGATATTGGCGGAAATGTTGTATTACTAATAGCAAATATTCCATTTTGAAACTAATGGCTCTAAAATAGTAAGTTGGACTTGGGTTTTTGTTTTGAACATATAATTATAAGCATTATAAATTATGAAGCGTTAAATAATGTGGTAAACATAAGTTAAAGGGACACATGGCAATCTTTATCCACTATCATTTTGACTTTAAACACTTTGATATAATTAAACTTAAAATTTGGAGTATATTAATAGTTTAATATAATCAATAATGATGTATTCGAAAAAATATAAGTGCTTTTTAGTACAAATAGTCATTAATAATGATTTGCAAGTTATGTAACAAAATAAAAATAAAAATAACCGAACACATCCGCTTGAAAAAATCTATATTGCCATATGTCCCGACAACATTTAACACTGATTGGATAACATCTGAATGTGCATGGTTGTAATGCTTTTTTGTTTTGCTAGATTAATCTGGAATTGTTTGATGGAATTTGATATATATGCATGTGAATCAAGTATAAATATCTCAGATTTATTTTGATGTGCGAGTGTGTAAAAAACTTTTACAGAACTTCTTTGTCTAGTAATAATGCACCATATTTATCCTTATTTTACCTCAGGGGCCCTATATGTTCGGAAAGAGGTGCGTTTATAAAAAAATAAAAATAAAAATTTGGAAGAGGTCGGAAGCAAGGATAAATATGGTAGAAGACGCATGTTGGATTCCATGTCAAAGTGAACTAATTAATAGAAAGTATAATTTAGTTCATTTCTACAGAGATTATATTATAATAATATTTGTATGTGTATACAGAAATGAAAGAATAACATTACTTAATATTATATGTGTAGTAACATATATATATATATACATAAATGACGATAATGTTGTTAAAAATATTCAAATATTTGTAAAAATTGTACTTACCGGTAGTCCATAGTTCAAAAGTTGTTCCTTTTTCTAATTAGTACACTAATTTCTAATCAGTACACAGTTCAATCATTGCTATAGGTGAGCAATGTTAATAGCCGAACCTCTTGTAAATATATTACTATGCCCCAAGCAGAAACAAAAAGTGTTAATAAATTGTATAATGTGGCACAACCCGGATTTGGCTATAACTAATTTTGCTACAGGTGAGCGATGTTATTATCTGAAGACCTCTTGTAAAATATATTCCTTTGTCCTAAGCAGAAAAAAAAGTTTAATAAACTGTTTAATGTGATGCAACCCTGATTTGGCTATGACTAATTTTGTATTTATTTTCCATTATAGCGTTTGGAGCGTGGAGAGAACATGGATGATGAGGACTCGTTTGGTCAAGGAACGGGTGAGGCCAGGGACAGCTTGTCTACACTCCCGCGTAAAATTGCCATCCAGGTTAGTAAACTAGAAAATGTGGCGAATGACAGCCAACATAATTATTGTCTTTTTATTGCATTTAGGTTAGTAAACTAGAAAATGTGGCAAATGATGTCTGATGCATTGTCTTTTAATTGCATTTACCTGTAGGAAATTTTAATTTTAACAATGTTTCTGTGTATAGAGTTTAAAGGGGTTGTCGCACTCTGCTCGAACTAGTTTCATTTAAAAGGGCTTTGAAAAACATGGAAAAAGCTGAAAGATATATCAAAATGTCATAAAAAATAAAGGAGATATGATCTTTTAATATATTTTTTTACTGAAGCATTGTGGTGTAGTGGTTAGAACGTCTGCCTTGCTTTCGGGAGGTCGTGGGTTCGAGTCCCCTGACTGCGTCATACCAAAGACTTTAAAAATGGAGTAGTCACTTGTAACCCTTGCCTGACGAGCAAATAATGGGAGTGCTACAACTGATTGACCAGTGTCAGAATAATTTGACTGAGGGTATCATGTCTACTACGGCATGGTATTTCAGTGTGGCAGCACTATAAAGAAACCATTGAGTTCGCTGCTTCAAGTAGACATATCATCACATCACACACAAAAACACACAGATAAAAGTCCAGACTCCATTGTGCCTATAATCGTCAGGTAGGATGCCTGTCGTAGGCGGACGGACTATAGTCCTTAGAAATACACACTCACACACCTTTTAAATTTTTAAAAAAAAATTCAAATGTTTTAATTGTTTTCAAATTTCTTTAAAAGTTTTATAATCTGTTTCATAAAATACATCTTTGATGTGAACAATTATTTTATACTGTAATAATTCTTTTATCCATTTATTGCAAAAATACTTTGAAACATCTGCAATTTTACAACCCTCGCTCAGATTAGTGCTTGCTTGGCCGTTATAGTACTAGGTGTGTGACTTTTAATGTTTTTTACCCATGTGTTTTTGATTGAACACTGTAATACACCATGTTTAAGAATATTGAGACAATCAGTGTTTGCAATTTATACTTAATATCCTTCAATTTCAAAATATGCTTCGATTAATTATTATAAATTACTTTAACGATGCAATTTAACACCCATATAATCTGCTGGTGCATTTTCATTGACCGTCAGTATATGTAAAAAGTTTGTTATCACTTCAGCATGATCATCATGTTGACTCAGATACAGGCATTGTATCTTGGGAGGTAAGATCCCATCTCAGTTGATCATTTGTTTTCTGCATTGTTTTTTTTTTTTCTTAATTTGCATTAGTTTTTGGCATACGTTTTTATCTCCATTGTCCAGGTATGATAATGTGTTGTTCATCGTCATTAATGAATAAAATGGATGCATGTGACCTTTATTTCAGAGAAGTTCACTGCAATGAAAAAATGTGCACATTAATTTTCAGGTCAAAATAAAAAGGAAAGTAGTGATAATGCGTCAATATTGACTTCTATCCTGTGCAAAATAATCGACATATTCAATGTTACTTGTCCAATACAAGCACAGTACTGGATTATTAAAATTGCATGACACGGTGGATGTGGCCTATATTTTGGAGAAAGTAGGCCATAGGCATACAATTTGTGAGAGTTGAAAACTATAATAATGTATATTTTTGGGGATTTTGATAGAATGGAAATTTCATTGCTCATTTTAATATGTAAAACCAGTAGAAGGTCATCAGGCTTGTACACTTTGCCCTTTTGGGTCTCTTGGTTTGTTATGTATTATTATTGTGTTACAAATTTGTGTCTTATTTAGGATACTAAAATTTGTTTGTTTTTAAATATCTTTAAACTATGTTTTGGATATATAACTCAATAACTTGTGCAGGTCAAAATTTAACTGTTTTCATATTTCTTTGAAAGTTTTATAGTCTGTTTTCATAAAATACATCTTTTATTTGAACAATTATTTTATACTGTAATAATTCTTTTATCCATTTATTGCAAAAATACTTTGAAATATCTGCAATTTTACAACCCTCACTCAGATTAGTGCTTGCTTGGCCGTTATAGTACTAGGTGTGTGACTTTTAATGTTTTTTACACATGTGTTTTTGATTGAACACTGTAATACACCATGTTTAAGAATATTGAGACAATCAATGTTTGCTATTCATACTTAATATCCTTCAATTTCAAAATATGCTTCGATTAATTATTATAAATTACTTTAGGCCACAAAAAATTAATTACCTGGTTCTCAGGCCACTTTTTCTGAGAAGAGATGCGGGAGGGTGCAATTTTTTTTACAATTTTACAGTGGTGAACAGACACGCGGGCGATTTTTTTTTTATCCAAACTTTTAATTCCAATACATGTATTGATGCAAAATATCTCGAAATACATGTGCAATAACCAGTTGGATCAGCTCATCTCTATTGTCGATCATTACCTTATCATTTCTTCCCGACTTATGCTTCTTTCAATCACAATAAGTCCGTATATTTGTATAAGATCACGCATGAACTATTGCATGTTGTTGTGAGACTTTGTCGATTAGACGCTTGAATAAATCGCCTGTTCTGTAGCACCTACTAGTTCCAAGCGTCTCAAGCGTCTGACTCCTATAAGATTGGTACCCGTACGACTGCAACACTCACAAGCTAGCGAGCAGAGTGGCAGATAGTCGGCCGCACACCAGTCTACCCACAAGGGGATTCCCCTAAGGTAGTTGCATGTAAAAACCGGAACGAACTTGGATGCAGAACTTTTTTTTCGAAATTTCGGTAGCGCATTTCCAATTTTTATTTTATTACTTTTGAGATAAAATTGGCAATGCGGCACCAAAAAAAGACATGCGGGTGGGCCTGAGAACCAGGTAATTAATTTTTTATGGCCTTAACGATGCAATTTAACACCCATATAATCTGCTGGTGCATTTTCATTGACCGTCAGTTTATGTAAAAAGTATGTTATCACTTTAGCATGATCATCATGTTGACTCAGATACAGGCATTGTATCTGGGGAGGTAAGATCCCATCTCAGTTGATCATTTGTTTTCTCCATTGGGTTTGTTTTCCTTAATTTGCATTAGTATTTGGCATACATTTTAGCTCCATTGTCCAGGTATGATAATGTGTTGTCCATCGACATTAATCAATACAAGAGGCCCAAGAGGGCCTGTGAACGCTCTACTGGCTGTTATACCATTGATGAATCGAGTCGTACTACATGGTGTCTAGAGTGTACACAAGGTTTTTCAAGTATTTGACCTAGTGACCTAGTTTTTGACCCCATGGAACCCATTTTCGAACTTGACCAAAATATAATTAAGACAACATTTCGACAAAGTTTCATCAAGATCGGGTCAGAAATATGGCCTCTAGAGTGTACACAAGGTTTTTCAAGTATTTGACCTAGTGACCTAGTTTTTGACCCTGAGTGACCCATTTTCGAACTTTAGCAAGCTATAATTGAGACAAATTTTCTGACAAAATTGCATCAAGATCGGGTAAAAAATATGGCCTCTAGAGTGTACACACAGTTTTTCCAAAGTTTGACCTAGTGACCTAGTTTTTAACACCATGTGACCCATTTTTGAACTTGACCAAGATATAATTAAGACAAACATTTTGACAAAGTTTCATCAAGATTGGGTCAGAAATACGGCTTCTAGAGTGTACACAAGGTTTTTCAAGTATTTGACCTAGTGACCTAGTTTTTAACCCCATGTGACCCATTTTCAAACTTGACCAAGATATAATTAAGACAAACATTCTGACAAAGTTGCATCAAGCTCGGGTCAAAAATATGGCCTCTAGAGTGTACACAAGGTTTTTCCAATATTTGACCTAGTGACCTAGTTTTTAACTTCATGTGACCCATTTCCGAACTTGTTCAAGATATAATTAAGATAAACAATTTGACAAAGTTTCATCCAGATTGGGTAACAAATATGACCTCTAGAGTGTACACAAGTTTTTTCAAGTATTTGACCTAGTGACCTAGTTTTTGACCCCACATGACCCATTTTTGAACTTGACCGAGATTTCATTGAGACAAACATTCTGACAAAGTTTCATGATGATTGCATCAGAAATGTGGCCTCGAGAGTGTACACAAGAAAAGTTGACGGACGACGGACGACGGAAAACGGACAACACACCATCCCATAAGCTAAAAACAAACTTTACCGAGCTGTTATTGACATTAACAATCTGGTAAAGTTTAGTAAAGATTGAATGAAAAAAAATATGGCGTCTAGAGTGTACACAAGGTTTTTCAAGTATTTGACCTAGTGACCTAGTTTTTGACCCCATGGGACCCATTTTCGAACTTGACCAAAATATAAATAAGACAACATTTCGACCAAGTTTCATCAAGATCGGGTCAGAAATATGGCCTCTAGAGTGTACACAAGGTTTTTCAAGTATTTGACCTAGTGACCTAGTTTTCGACCCTGTGTGACCCATTTTCGAATTTTAGCAAGCTATAATTGAGACAAATATTCTGACAAAATTGCATCAAGATCGGGTAAAAAATATGGCCTCTAGAGTGTACACACAGTTTTTCCAAAGTTTGACCTAGTGACCTAGTTTTTAACACCATGTGACCCATTTTTGAACTTGACCAAGATATAATTAAGACAAACATTTTGACCAAGTTTCATCAAGATTGGGTCAGAAATACGGCTTCTAGAGTGTACACAAGGTTTTTCAAGTATTTGACCTAGTGACCTAGTTTTTAACCCCATGTGACCCATTTTCAAACTTGACCAAGATATAATTAAGACAAACATTCTGACAAAGTTGCATCAAGCTCGGGTCAAAAATATGGCCTCTAGAGTGTACACAAGGTTTTTCCAATATTTGACCTAGTGACCTAGTTTTTAACTTCATGTGACCCATTTCCGAACTTGATCAAGATATAATTAAGATAAACAATTTGACAAAGTTTCATCAAGATTGGGTAACAAATATGACCTCTAGAGTGTACACAAGTTTTTTCAAGTATTTGACCTAGTGACCTAGTTTTTGACCCAACATGACCCATTTTCGAACTTGACCGAGATTTCATTGAGACAAACAATTAAGATAAACATTCTGACAAAGTTGCATCAAGCTCGGGTCAAAAATATGGCCTCTAGAGTGTACACAAGGTTTTTTCCAATATTTGACCTAGTGACCTAGTTTTTATTTTTTATGTGACCCATTTCCGAACTTGATCAAGATATAATTAAGATAAAAATTTGACAAAGTTTCATCAATATTAGGTAACAAATATGACATCTAGAGTGTACACAAGTTTTTTCAAGTATTTGACCTAGTGACCTAGTTTTTGACCCCAAATGACCCATTTTTGAACTTGACATTCTGACAAAGTTTCATCAAGATCGGGTCAAAAATATGGCCTCTAGAGTGTACACACGGTTTTTCCAAAGTTTGACCTAGTGACCTTGTTTTTAACACCATGTGACCCATTTTCAAACTTGACCAAGATATAATTAAGACAAACATTCTGACAAAGTTGCATCAAGCTCGGGTCTAAAATATGGCCTCTAGAGTGTACACAAGGTTTTTCCAATATTTGACCTAGTGACCTAGTTTTTGACCCCACATGACCCATTTTCGAACTTGACCGAGATTTCATTGAGACAAACAATTAAGATAAACATTCTGACAAAGTTGCATCAAGCTCGGGTCAAAAATATGGCCTCTAGAGTCTACACAAGGTTTTTCCAATATTTGACCTAGTGACCTAGTTTTTATTTTCATGTGACCCATTTCCGAACTTGATCAAGATATAATTAAGATAAACAATTTGACAAAGTTTCATCAAGATTGGATAACAAATATGACCTCTAGAGTGTACACAAGTTTTTTCAAGTATTTGACCTAGTGACCTAGTTTTTGACCCACATGACCCATTTTTGAACTTGACCGAGATTTCATTGAGACAAATATTCTGACAAAATTGCATCAAGATCGGGTAAAAAATATGGCCTCTAGAGTGTACACACAGTTTTTCCAAAGTTTGACCTAGTGACCTAGTTTTTAACACCATGTGACCCATTTTTGAACTTGACCAAGATATAATTAAGACAAACATTTTGACCAAGTTTCATCAAGATTGGGTCAGAAATACGGCTTCTAGAGTGTACACAAGGTTTTTCAAATATTTGACCTAGTGACCTAGTTTTTAACCCCATGTGACCCATTTTCAAACTTGACCAAGATATAATTAAGACAAACATTCTGACAAAGTTGCATCAAGCTCGGGTCAAAAATATGGCCTCTAGAGTGTACACAAGGTTTTTCCAATATTTGACCTAGTGACCTAGTTTTTAACTTCATGTGACCCATTTCCGAACTTGATCAAGATATAATTAAGATAAACAATTTGACAAAGTTTCATCAAGATTGGGTAACAAATATGACCTCTAGAGTGTACACAAGTTTTTTCAAGTATTTGACCTAGTGACCTAGTTTTTGACCCCACATGACCCATTTTCGAACTTGACCGAGATTTCATTGAGACAAACAATTAAGATAAACATTCTGACAAAGTTGCATCAAGCTCGGGTCAAAAATATGGCCTCTAGAGTGTACACAAGGTTTTTCCAATATTTGACCTAGTGACCTAGTTTTTATTTTCATGTGACCCATTTCCGAACTTGATCAAGATATAATTAAGATAAAAAAATTGACAAAGTTTCATCAAGATTAGGTAACAAATATGACATCTAGAGTGTACACAAGTTTTTTCAAGTATTTGACCTAGTGACCTAGTTTTTGACCCCAAATGACCCATTTTTGAACTTGACATTCTGACAAAGTTTCATCAAGATCGGGTCAAAAATATGGCCTCTAGAGTGTACACACGGTTTTTCCAAAGTTTGACCTAGTGACCTTGTTTTTAACACCATGTGACCCATTTTCAAACTTGACCAAGATATAATTAAGACAAACATTCTGACAAAGTTGCATCAAGCTCGGGTCTAAAATATGGCCTCTAGAGTGTACACAAGGTTTTTCCAATATTTGACCTAGTGACCTAGTTTTTGACCCCACATGACCCATTTTCGAACTTGACCGAGATTTCATTGAGACAAACAATTAAGATAAACATTCTGACAAAGTTGCATCAAGCTCGGGTCAAAAATATGGCCTCTAGAGTCTACACAAGGTTTTTCCAATATTTGACCTAGTGACCTAGTTTTTATTTTCATGTGACCCATTTCCGAACTTGATCAAGATATAATTAAGATAAACAATTTGACAAAGTTTCATCAAGATTGGATAACAAATATGACCTCTAGAGTGTACACAAGTTTTTTCAAGTATTTGACCTAGTGACCTAGTTTTTGACCCACATGACCCATTTTTGAACTTGACCGAGATTTCATTGAGACAAACATTCTGACAAAGTTTCATCAAGATCGGGTCAAAAATATGGCCTCTAGAGTGTACACAAGGTTTTTCCAAAGTTTGACCTAGTGACCTAGTTTTTAAACCATATGACCCATTTCCGAACTTGATCAAGATATAATTAAGATAAACAATTTGACAAAGTTTCATCAAGATTGGGTCAAAAATATGACCTCTAAAGTGTACACACGGTTTTTCCAAAGTTTGACCTAGTGACCTAGTTTTTAACACCATGTGACCCATTTTTGAACTTGACCAAGATATAATTAAGACAAACACTTTGACAAAGTTTCATCAAGATTGGGTCAGAAATACGGCTTCTAGAGTGTACACAAGGTTTTTCAAGTATTTGACCTAGTGACCTAGTTTTTAATCCCATGTGACCCATTTTCAAACTTGACCAAGATATAATTAAGACAAACATTCTGACAAAGTTGCATCAAGCTCGGGTCAAAAATATGGCCTCTAGAGTGTACACAAGGTTTTTCCAATATTTGACCTAGTGACCTAGTTTTTGAACCCACATGACCCATTTTCGAACTTGACCGAGATTTCATTGAGACAAACATTCTGACAAAGTTTCATGATGATTGCATCAGAAATGTGGCCTCTAGAGTGTACACAAGCAAAAGTTAACGGACGGAAGGACGGACGGACGGACAGACACCACACCATCCAATAAGCTCTGCTGGCCTTTGGCCAGTAGAGCTAAAAATGACCTTGATTTCAGAGAAGTTTACCGCATTGAAAAAATGTGCACACTAATTTTCAGGTCAAAATAAAAAGGAACGTAGTGATAAAGTGTCAAAATTGACTCATATCCTGTGCAAAATAAGAGACATATTCAACGTTACTTGTCCAATACAAGCACAGTACAGGATTTGCATGACACGGTGGATGTGACCTATATTTTGGAGAAAGTAGGCCACAGGCATACAATTTGAGAGAGTTTTGGGTCTCTTGTTTTTTAGCTCTACTGATCAGAGATCAGCAGAGCTTATGCCATGGTGCGGCGTCCGTCGGTCCGTCCGTCCGTCTGTCCGTCTGTCTGTCCGTAAACTTTTATTTGTAGCGACTTCACAGCTGAAACTACTGGATGGATATTCATGAAACTTTACAGAAATGTTGCCCATAAAGTCTAGTTGATCCTAGCAAAAATTCATGTTGATGTGAAATCCAAGATGGCCACCAAAGCTAAAAATAGAGTTTTAAAATACAAGTTTGTAGCGACTTCTTCTTGAAAACTATAAGTGATATTGATATGGGACTTTTTCTAAAATGATCAGCATGACATGATGTTGATCCTAGTCAAAAATCGTTTTGATTCAACGTTAAACATGGCTGCCAGCGGCCATCTTTGTTTACATAGAGTTATATAGTAAAAACTTGTAGCGACTACTTCTCTGAAACTACTTGGCGGATTGTCATGAAACTTTACAGGAATGTTGCTCTTGATGTCTAATTGATCCTAGAAAAATTTCAGGTCGGCCGGAAATTCAAGATGGCCGTCACAGCTAAAAATAGATTTTTAAAAAATAAGTTTGTAGCGACTACTTCTTGAAAACTATAAGTGATATTGATATGGGACTTTTTCTAAAATGATCAGCATTACATGATGTTGATCCTAGTCAAAAATTGTTTTGATTCAACGTTAAACATGGCTGCCAGCGGCCATCTTTGTTTACATAGAGTTATATAGTAAAAACTTGTAGCGACTACTCCTCTGAAACTACTTGGCGGATTGTCATGAAACTTTACAGGAATGTTGCTCTTGATGTCTTATTGATCCTAGAAAAATTTCAGGTCGGCCAGAAATTCAAGATGGCCACCACAGCTAAAAATAGATTTAAAATAAATAAGTTTGTAGCGACTACTTCTTCAAAACAATAAGAGATATTGATATGGGACTTTTTCTAAAATGATCAGTATGACATGATGTTGGTCCTTGTCGAAAATCGTTTTGATTTGACCTTAAACATGGCTGCTTTGTTTACATAGAGTTATATAATGAAAACTTGTAGCGACTACTTCTTTGAAACTACCTGACGGATTTTCATGAAACTTCACAGGAATGTTGCTCTTAATGTCTTATTGATCTTAGCAAAATTTCAGGTCGGCCGGAAATTCAAGATGGCCGCCACGGTTAAAAATAGATTTTCAAAAAACAAGTCTGTATAGGGACTACTTCCTGAAATCAAAATCAATCAGTAGAGCTTCAAGGTCATTGACCTCTTGTTTATGTATTATTATTGTGTTACAAATTTGTGTCTTATTTGGGATACTAAAATTTGTTTGTTTTTGAATATCTTCAAGCCATGTTTTGGATATATACCTCAATAACTTGTGCTGCGGTCAGAATTTAACTGTTTTCATATTTCTTTGAAACTTTATAGTCTGTTTTCCTAAAATACATCTTTGATGTGAACAATTATTTTATACTGTAATAATTCTTTTATCCATTTATTGCAAAAATACTAATTGAAATATCTACACTTTTAGTAAAGAGGCTGTGTCAAAACCATTCTGATTGCCTCTTACATCTGCGAGTTTGTATCGCACTGTCAGCTTGACTTGTCAAGTGAGAAAGTGTTGATTCTTTTGATGGATGGTGGGAGGTATATATATAAGATAATGTTAAGCTGTTGTAGTCAAAACAAACTTTTTAGTTTGCTTTGTTTATTATACAAGTTAGTCCTATTTCATTTAGGTATTTAAAAACAAAAATAGTGTATCAGCAAAAATTTAAAAAGGTTTGTAATTTGTTATCTCGACAGAATGAATATCATGTTGATACAGATACCAGCATTGTATCTACAATGGTAAGGTTCCATTTCAGTTATTCTTTTGTTTAATCCGTTGGGTTTGATTTTCCTTAATTTCCATTAGACTTTGGCATACATTTTCAGCTCCATTGGCCAGGGGTGGTAATTTGTTTTCTATCATCAATTATTATGAACAAAATGGACACATTTCAGAGAAAGTTTAAGTCACTTTCCCACTGTCAGGACCATATATACTCGGTAAAAAAAGTTTTGGACCATGGCAGTGCTTGAACCCATACAATGATCGCTGAACCATCACATTCGACCATAACCCTTATGCTGCTCTCACACAGTGGCGAATATGGTGGCGAATGGGCTTACGAACGCAATTCGCCACCAATTCGCAATGATCACAAGGTGATCGCCAGACATTTGTAGGTGTTCGTAAGCATTTGAGGTCGTTCATGTGGTGTTGCGAATATTAGGAACATGCTCCTAAAATTCGCCAGGAAAGCATATTCTCATTGCTTTCGCAACATTTTCGTAAGCAGTCGCAAGCCATTCTTATTGATGGCAATGCATTTGTAGTGACCGTAAGACATTTGTTGGGATTTGCTAGCATTTGTCTTGACTTTTCCTTTCATTGAAGAAGAAGTTGACTCGGTGGAGGCTGGCGAATAAGTGACAAAGAGAAACATTGGCAATGGGTATATGCAATTAGCCAAGCATGCGTTGTGTAGTCGTTTCATTCGTAAGGCGTTCGCAAGCATTCACAAGATTCGCAACGGCATTCGTAAGCATTCGTAACATTCGCAAAGGATTCGCAAGAAATTCAGCAAATTGATTGTTAAGTAATAGTAAAGTTCGTAAGAAATTCGCAAGGATTCGCAAGGATTCGTAAGAATTTCGGAAGCATTTATAAGGCCTCACTTTTTTCAGTATTTTTCCAGGCCAATCTTATCATTTTCAGCGAATTTGCCGCGAATTTCAAATTTTCATATTCGCAAGGATATTCTTCACTGTGTGAGAAAGGCATTATCTCAGTTGATAATTGACAATAGATCAACAATAATTATCGTTTACAATGAAAGTTTGCGAAAAAATAATAATCTTTTTATTGGTTACTCGAATGTGTCCGTAACTGTTACTTTTTATGGACTTGCTACATTTTTTACAGACCCTTTGTGTGTTTGCGATATTTTTTTAAAATCAAATCTTGTTTGGAATTTAATGTTCCTGGTACCAAATTAACCGGGTAGGGTAGACCTTGGTTACTAAAAAAAGATACTTACATTCTGTCCACTAGTTTTATTTTTATATGACTTTATATACCCTGGTCCAAAACTATTTTTACCGAGTATATAAAGGAATATAGTGATAGTGTTTGACTCTTATCCTGCGCAACTGGCATATCCAAATTTACATGACCAATATATGTTTTGCATAAAAAGGCAGATGTGACCTTTATTTTGATGGGAAAGTGTAGTTTGTAAGAGTTGAAACATATAATATTGTATATATTTCTGGGTTTTGAGAGACTGGAAAGTTTAGGGCTCATATTAATACCTATGTTAAACCAGCAGAGGGTCCTCATGTCATCTTGGCCCTTTTGGGTTTCTTGTATTGTTATGTATTATTGTGTTGTTGTTTTTTGGAAAATCTTCTTTTTTATAATATTAAAATCACCTTTTTATAAATATATCTGCAAGCCATGTTTTGGATATGGCTGAAATTAGTTTATGATATGTTATAAACGCATTCAGATCAATATTTTGACTGATTTCATATTTTCTTAAAAGTTTTGTATTCTATCTTCATAAAATAAAATATGTCTGTCTTAAAGACATTTTAACGTAATTAGCAATAATATCACATGAAAAAATATTTTGAAAAGCTTTCATGTAAAAAAACAGGCAAGGCAGTTTTTTGTTTATATATTTCAATAATCAAAGGTCAGTTGAGTGTTTCATCTAATTTCCTCTCTGTTGCCATTCGCTCACTACATCATTTCACTCTACAGACTCAGAATATTGACCCATCAGTAAGCGAGGTTGAGGTTGTCGTGGTAAGTTCCAATTTCAGTTGTGCCTTGGTACTAATTCTCTGTTAGGTTTATTTATATTATTTGCATGTGTTAAAATTTGGCATACATTTTTGGCTCTACTGGCCAAAGATCAAGACAAGTAGGGCTTGTGCCATGATCTGTTGTCCATCATCCCTCCGTCCATTCTCTGGCAAAGTTTGACAAAGTGAAGGTGCTAGTATGTTGTCCGTCCATTAACATTTTGTTGTCAACACTCTAGCACCTTCATTTTGCATCCAGACTTATGAGATCCCCATTCTATAATCATACATACACTAACTGGGAATGAACATACAGATTCAACCATTCAACGAGCATTGGCCCATGGGGTCCATCCCCACCCCTTGGGACATAACCCCTGGGTCATAATTTGGAAACCGGTGAGATCCCCACCCTGTTATCATATTATGGTGCCTGAGCTCTTTACGGTGGGCATGGGAATTTGGGGCCCTCTTTTTAAGAGCATGGAAGCTTTGTTTTTCACTTGCATTCCACCAAATATGTACAGCCAATAGAGCGATACATTAGGCCTTATAATTGACCAAAGGCAAGGTGAGGCAAGCTTTTTCAAAAGAAGTCATTCTCCATCCTTTGACACCTTCTTGTTAATGGGATATATAAAGATATAAACATGTCAGGTTTTCACCATTTGTTGTTTGAAGGTTTGTGTAATAAGCTCTATAAGGAGTAAAATGGACCTACATGTATGTTAATTGCCCTTGATTATGAGCCATTAAGCTAATATTAACTTCACTAAAATTTCATGAAATTTCACCACGTTTGGGTCACAAAGGTTTGTTTTTATAAGATCTTGGACCAGTGCAGAGATCAGAAATAGCAAAGCTTTTGTTACAGAGATACTGCTCTTAGTTATCATTTTATTTCTTTACTAATGGAGGATTTGCAAACAATTTGTAGTGGAACATATTTCACAGTGGTATTACATTTAATTGAGACTCTTTTGTAAAAGTATTCATTTGAAGCTATCAAAATACGTGTATATAAGTAGGACCTTCACACCATTATATGTCATTTTCCCTCTGTGGAATAGGGACCGTGGTATCCCACTGAATCTAGAGGTCAATGGTTGGAGACTCAGTGGTACCACGGGGTAAACTGATGCGAGTCCTTTGGCAAGACACTTTACCAAGCCTTGTCCGTCAGTCCGTCTTTCGAGTGCTTTAAAGAACCTTGGGAATCTTTTCATGAGTAAGAGTAGGGAATAGTTCCCAGACTCCTATATGCATTCTTCCCCTGTCTTTGGGTAGGCTTGAAATTACCTAACAATGTGTTGAAAAACCGTTTAACAGCATATCTTTTAGGAAATATACTTACTCAATTGTTTGAGTAATATAATTAAACACTCATGAACAAATGCTTGCAAACCTCGATTAAAAGTGGTAATAAGGAAGGTACATGGCCTCATCAATGTCTGTCCTTAATGATTCGCCAAGAAACTTACATGTGAAATTAAAAGCGTCAGCTTCTTCTTATTCTCATTTTAAGTCTGGATTCACCGTGTCGTTTCCATGACATTCAAAAACTACTTCTTGCACCAATACTCTTGCTTCTTACCTTCCTAGATAATATAAACCGATCTTAAGGAAAGCGTGCATTGTAATAGGGCATAACGAGTCTCGTGTTTATGACTTTAACGCAGATCAAGTCTACAAAGATATTCCATCTCATTTATGTTTGTCAGCAAAGACGACAATGAATATAGTAAAATGTGTTGCTGGTTGTAATATGGAAATATCTGCCTGTACAGAAAATTGCACAATATAAGCGTAAGAACATTTTCTGCTTTATTGTGCCAGTAGCTAGTGACAGTAGTTTAAATTTTTAAGTTTCTGTTCGTTGATATTGGATTTAAAGTGATTTAAGGTCAAGCTGTCACACATATAAGACCATGTTCATGTGGGGAAACATTGTGTATGCTTGACTTCCACATCATGCTGTTAGCTGTCGATCAAGTTTAGTTCTGAGTTTGAGAGTTCATTTCAAAGTTCACTTATTTCACTTTCATTCAGTTTTCCAACTTATCATTTTTTGGGGATAAATTGCTCTTATTTAATCCCTCACCAGTTTTGCATGAAAATACATTTTTTGCTGGTTTCAATGACCTGTTTGTGATTACTCTATAATTGCATATATGCGTTTGTAAACATGATAATATATATGTTAATCTCTTGTAGTAAAAGAATATGTTGGATTTTGCTTTGTTTAAATAGTCAGTGTAAGTTCATTTTGGAAATAGTGTGTCAACAGAAATTACATATCTATTGTTTCAGTTTCCATATTGCAAAAAGTACATAGACTTAATTCTAAAAATTTGCATTTATATGAGATTTTTTTTTATTTATTTATGTTTCTGTGTATGAAGTTATATTGAAAGGTTTATAATCTGTTATCTCTACAGACTGAACATAATGATATTGATATAAATACCAGGATTGTATTTACGAAGGTAAGATCCCATTTTAATTGATCATTTGTTTACTCTGTTGGTTTTATTCGTTTTTCTTTGTTTTTGGCATACTTTTTTAGCTCGATTGGCCAGCTGTGATAATGTATTGCCCATCCTCATTGTGACCATCTATGAACAAAATGGGCACATGTGACGCTTATTTCAAAGAAAGTCAGTTTACTGTGACAAATAGTGTGCACACCATGTCAGGTCAACATAGATCAACACGTTCATAGTGATATCCTGCAAAATAGGCAAGTTGTTAAAGAATCATGTCAGATGCACTCATGGATGCCTGCATAGATGAACCACATTCCAAAGTTACCCATAAGTCAAACTTTACTTATTAGACATAATCAAGGGGCATAACTCTAAGTACCATAAATATGTTGGATGTGTCTGACAAGGTTTACCACCACTAATTACATGTAAACCTCCGAGGTGTAGTCGAATGTAGTTCCTATAATAAAAAGTAATCCCTCCTTTTTGGATGGAAATGGGCATTATAAGTAGGGGAAAACTGCCCATTTCTTTTCGATTTTGTGGTTGTATGTATAAGAAGCGTATTAATAGGTTTTACTGGATCACTGATGAACATTTTCGAAATTTCGACTATGCTTACACTTTGTGAGCAATGAAAATAGTCAGTCAATGAAAACAGCTGCTGTACCGTTGACCTGTTTAGTAAACAAACAAGAACTTTCTTGCATTCTTGCATGTCTTGTGAGCCTACCTTTTCTGGTGATTTTTCAAGTGGAAAATCAGTTTTCTATATGAACATTACACTGCTGCATTATCCATACTTGAGTTGAATTTGAAATCATTTATATGTAACACTTCAACATTGGTGTCCAGAAGTAAATAATTAGTAGTTTCAAACCACAATGGGCATTATGGATTGTTATGTTAGAGTTATGCCCCTTAAAAAAGTATTTGAAGATTTGTTTCAATAAGATCTATGACGAATTTTACCATGAGCAAAATCAATGTATAAATTACAGAGTTATTGCCCCTGATTATAGAATTTAGTGATAATGGTTATTATAGAGTTATGCCCCTTAAAAAAGGATTTGAAGATTTTTTTCAATTAGATCTTCTATAAATGTTACCATGAGCAAAATCAATGTATAAATTACAGAGTTATTGCCCCTGATTGTATAATTTTGTGATAATCGTTATTATAGAGTTATGCCCCTTAAAAAAGGATCTGAAGATTTGTTTCAATAAGATCTACAACGAATTTTACCATGAGCAAAATCAATGTATAAATTACAGAGTTATTGCCCCTGATTATAGAATTTAGTGATAATGGTTATTATAGAGTTATGCCCCTTAAAAAAGGATTTGAAGATTTGTTTCAATAATATCTACAACGAATTTTACCATGAGCAAAATCAATGTATAAATTACAGAGTTATTGCCCCTGATTATAGAGTTTAGTGATAATGGTTATTATAGAGTTATGCCCCTTAAAAAAGGATTTGAAGATTTGTTTCAATAAGATCTACAACGAATTTTACCATGAGCAAAATCAATGTATAAATTACAGAGTTATTGCCCCTGATTATAGAATTTAGTGATAATGGTTATTATAGAGTTATGCCCCTTAAAAAAGGATTTGAAGATTTGTTTCAATAACATCTACGATGAATTTACCATGAGCAAAATCAATGTATAAATTACAGAGTTATTGCCCCTGATAATAGAATTTAGTGATAATGGTTATTATAGAGTTATGCCCCTTAAAAAAGGGTTTGAAGATTTGTTTCAATAAGATCTACAAAGAATTTTACCATGAGCAAAATCAATGTATAAATTACAGAGTTATTGCCCCTGATTATAGAATTTAGTGATAATGGTTATTATAGAGTTATGCCCCTTAAAAAAGGATTTGAAGATTTTTTTCAATAAGATCTACAATGAATTTTACCATGAGCAAAATCAGTGTATAAATTACAGAGTTATTGCCCCTGATTATAGAATTTAGTGATAATGGTTAATATAGAGTTATGCCCCTTAAAAAAGGATTTGAAGATTTGTTTCAATAAGATCTATGACGAATTTTACCATGAGCAAAATCAATGTATAAATTACAGAGTTATTGCCCCTGATTATAGAATTTAGTGATAATGGTTATTATAGAGTTATGCCCCTTAAAAAAGGATTTGAAGATTTTTTTCAATTAGATCTTCTATAAATGTTACCATGAGCAAAATCAATGTATAAATTACAGAGTTATTGCCCCTGATTGTATAATTTAGTGATAATCGTTATTATAGAGTTATGCCCCTTAAAAAAGGATCTGAAGATTTGTTTCAATAAGATCTACAACGAATTTTACCATGAGCAAAATCAATGTATAAATTACAGAGTTATTGCCCCTGATTATAGAATTTAGTGATAATGGTTATTATAGAGTTATGCCCCTTAAAAAAGGATTTGAAGATTTGTTTCAATAATATCTACAACGAATTTTACCATGAGCAAAATCAATGTATAAATTACAGAGTTATTGCCCCTGATTATAGAATTTAGTGATAATGGTTATTATAGAGTTATGCCCCTTAAAAAAGGATTTGAAGATTTGTTTCAATAAGATCTACAACGAATTTTACCATGAGCAAAATCAATGTATAAATTACAGAGTTATTGCCCCTGATTATAGAATTTAGTGATAATGGTTATTATAGAGTTATGCCCCTTAAAAAAGGATTTGAAGATTTGTTTCAATAACATCTACGATGAATTTACCATGAGCAAAATCAATGTATAAATTACAGAGTTATTGCCCCTGATAATAGAATTTAGTGATAATGGTTATTATAGAGTTATGCCCCTTAAAAAAGGGTTTGAAGATTTGTTTCAATAAGATCTACAAAGAATTTTACCATGAGCAAAATCAATGTATAAATTACAGAGTTATTGCCCCTGATTATAGAATTTAGTGATAATGGTTATTATAGAGTTATGCCCCTTAAAAAAGGATTTGAAGATTTGTTTCAATAAGATCTACGACGAATTTTACCATGAGCAAAATCAATGTATAAATTACAGAGTTATTGCCCCTGATTATAGAATTTAGTGATAATGGTTATTATAGAGTTATGCCCCTTAAAAAAGGATTTGAAGATTTGTTTCAATAACATCTACGATGAATTTACCATGAGCAAAATCAATGTATAAATTACAGAGTTATTGCCCCTGATAATAGAATTTAGTGATAATGGTTATTATAGAGTTATGCCCCTTAAAAAAGGGTTTGAAGATTTGTTTCAATAAGATCTAGATGAATTTACCATGAGCAAAATCAATGTATAAATTACAGAGTTATTGCCCCTGATTATAGAATTTAGTGATAATGGTTATTATAGAGTTATGCCGCTTAAAAAAGGATTTGAAGATTTGTTTCAATAAGATCTACAACGAATTTTACCAGGAGCAAAATCAATGTATAAATTACAGAGTTATTGCCCCTGATTATAGAATTTAGTGATAATGGTTATTATAGAGTTATGCCCCTTAAAAAAGGATTTGAAGATTTGTTTCAATAAGATCTACAGCAAAATCAATGTATAAATTACAGAGTTATTGCCCCTGATTATAGAATTTAGTGATAATGGTTATTATAGAGTTATGCCCCTTAAAAAAGGATTTGAAGATTTGTTTCAATAACATCTACGATGAATTTACCATGAGCAAAATCAATGTATAAATTACAGAGTTATTGCCCCTGATAATAGAATTTAGTGATAATGGTTATTATAGAGTTATGCCCCTTAAAAAAGGGTTTGAAGATTTGTTTCAATAAGATCTAGATGAATTTACCATGAGCAAAATCAATGTATAAATTACAGAGTTATTGCCCCTGATTATAGAATTTAGTGATAATGGTTATTATAGAGTTATGCCGCTTAAAAAAGGATTTGAAGATTTGTTTCAATAAGATCTACAACGAATTTTACCAGGAGCAAAATCAATGTATAAATTACAGAGTTATTGCCCCTGATTATAGAATTTAGTGATAATGGTTATTATAGAGTTATGCCCCTTAAAAAAGGATCTGAAGATTTGTTTCAATAAGATCTACAACGAATTTTACCATGAGCAAAATCAATGTATAAATTACAGAGTTATTGCCCCTGATTATAGAATTTAGTGATAATGGTTATTATAGAGTTATGCCCCTTAAAAAAGGATTTGAAGATTTTTTTCAATAAGATCTACAACGAATTTTACCATGAGCAAAATCAGTGTATAAATTACAGAGTTATTGCCCCTGATTATAGAATTTAGTGATAATGGTTAATATAGAGTTATGCCCCTTAAAAAAGGATTTGAAGATTTGTTTCAATAAGATCTACAACGAATTTTACCATGAGCAAAATCAATGTATAAATTACAGAGTTATTGCCCCTGATTATAGAATTTAGTGATAATGGTTATTATAGAGTTATGCCTCTTAAAAAAGGATTTGAAGATTTGTTTCAATAACATCTACGATGAATTTACCATGAGCAAAATCAATGGATAAATTACAGAGTTATTGCCCCTGATAATAGAATTTAGTGATAATGGTTATTATAGAGTTATGCCCCTTAAAAAAGGGTTTGAAGATTTGTTTCAATAAGATCTTGATGAATTTACCATGAGCAAAATCAATGTATAAATTACAGAGTTATTGCCCCTGATTATAGAATTTAGTGATAATGGTTATTATAGAGTTATGCCCCTTTAAAAAGGATTTGAAGATTTGTTTCAATAAGATCTACGACGAATTTTACCACGAGCAAAATCAATGTATAAATTACAGAGTTATTGCCCCTCATTATAGAATTCAGTGATAATGGTTATTATAGAGTTATGCCATTAAAAAAATGATTTGAAGATTTGTTTCAATAAGATCTACAACGAATTTTACCATGAGCAAAACCAGTGTATAAATTACAGAGTTATTGCCCCTGATTATAGAATTTAGTGATAATGGTTATTATAGAGTTATGCCCCTTAAAAAAGGATTTGAAGATTTTTTTCAATAAGATCTACAACGAATTTTACCATGAGCAAAATCAATGTATAAATTACAGAGTTATTGCCCCTGATTATAAAATTTAGTGATAATGGTTATTATAGAGTTATGCCGCTTAAAAAAGGATTTAAAGATTTGTTTCAATAAGATCTACAACGAATTTTACAATGAGCAAAATCAATGTATAAATTACAGAGTTATTGCCCCTGATTATAGAATTTAGTGATAATGGTTATTATAGAGTTATGCCCCTTAAAAAAGGATTTGAAGATTTGTTTCAATAACATCTACGATGAATTTACCATGAGCAAAATCAATGTATAAATTACAGAGTTATTGCCCCTGATTATAGAATTTAGTGATAATGGTTATTATAGAGTTATGCCCCTTAAAAAAGGATTTAAAGATTTGTTTCAATAAGATCTACAACGAATTTTACCATGAGCAAAATCAATGTATAAATTACAGAGTTATTGCCCCTGATTATAGAATTTAGTGATAATGGTTATTATAGAGTTATGCCCCTTAAAAAAGGATTTGAAGATTTGTTTCAATAACATCTACGATGAATTTACCATGAGCAAAATCAATGTATAAATTACAGAGTTATTGCCCCTGATTATAGAATTTAGTGATAATGGTTATTATAGAGTTATGCCTCTTAAAAAAGGATTTGAAGATTTGTTTCAATAAGATCTAGATGAATTTACCATGAGCAAAATCAATGTATAAATTACAGAGTTGTTGCACTTGATTATAGAATTTAGTGATGGGTATCATTTTTTGTACCAAGAAGATAATGGTTATTTTTTACAGGGAGGCATCATTAAAACAGTATTATACTATACCTTGCAATGTGCATTTGCAGAGTTATTGCCCTTGATTATGTTTTTAGTTTGTTTACACAATCATTTTACTAAATTGTGTAACATATTTAATGTTTACCAAATCAGTTTAAAAACTTGTCCCAATAAAAGCTTGAATGATTTTACAATTAAAAGTTTGAATTAATTGTGTTATGGAGTTATTTATCAAAATAAATGAATTCAGCTTTTTATAATAATGCAATAACTTGAAATGGTTTCTGACTTTCTTAAAATTGTATAAGAATGTTTGTCCTGTGGAGATTTTTGGAGAAGTTCAACAATTTGACAATGGCCCCAATGTTCATTATGTGGTCCGAGTATTAACTTTCACACCCCATCCATCCACCTCTCCAAGAAACGAAAACAGGGTTGGCTGGGGTATGAATTAAACCTTTTTTCGGCTTAAACAGTTTGCATATTATATAATTAAAACATTTAATAGGTAATTTTAAACAGGTTATCACATTTTTCAGTAAACAATGTTTTCAAATGTGTTTTATTGTCGAAATATCCATTATAAAATTCTGCTAATATAAGCTTTCCCATTGCTGAATGAAATAAGGCGGGACCACGTAATGTGCAGAGTTATGGCACTTGATTTTTTTTAAATAAGTGAATTTTAGTTTGTTTTTGCAAATACCTAACTAAATGAATTTAGATTTTAATTTTAAGTCTACCAGGCAGTTGATAAAATTGTAGACTTGCCACAATGTTTGTGAGTAGAAAAATATAATGATATACATGTACATGCTTTTGAATTTTGAGAGAATGTGTGCTCAGTGCTCATTTCAATATATGTTGGCCTTTTTTTGTTGGGTCTCTTGTTTTGTTATGAATTATTAACTGTGTTACAAATTGTTTGAAAATTATTTGTGATTTTAAAATTATTTGTTTTTTTATCTCTGCAATCCATGTTTCGAATATGGCTGGAATTTGTTTTTGATATGGTAAAACCTCATGCAGATAGAAGTTTTAACTGATTTCATATTTCTTTGAAATTTATAATCTAGTTTCAGATAATTAAACACATCTTTGACATATATATTTTATAAAAAAAAATTCACAAAAGTACATTTAATTACTGCCATTTTGCGACCTCCTCATCCAAAACTTTTCATAATTTTTCTGTGAATTTTATCTTTATAAATTCCAAATAAATACAAATTTAAATAATTGCAAATGATCTTTTGCTTTGTAACTGGAGGCCCCGGGTTCAATCCTCCATGGTGCCACTGAGTTTCGTTGGTGTGTTCTTGGGCAAGACATTTCCCTTAGCCTCGTCCGTCGGATGGGGACATAAACCGGGCGGTCCCGTGTATCGGTCTATCCTCCGAGCATGTTAAAGAACCATAGGAATCTATTCGATAATAAGAGTAAGGCACGGTTCCTGGATTCCTATGTATCCTTCCCCTCTCTTTGGGGTGGCTCTAAATAACCTATACTGTGTTGATGAGTTGTTAAACAACATTCAACATTCAACAATATTAAACATTTGAATTGGAGTGCATAGTCCAGTGGTAGAGCATCAGACTTCAGACTGAGAGGTCTTGAGTTTGATCCCCACCATGGCAATGTTATTTATCCTTGATAAAGATAATCCTCATTGCTTAGTACTGGTTCTACCCAGGAAGCCATCGAGAAGGATTAATATAAGTTGCAAGAACTTTTTTTGCAATCAATGTAAAAGAAATATGTTATGAGAAAAGCTATGTTAATTATAGTTAATATAACGGATTTTATAACTTACATAGTTCCTGTTGTTCCCAGTTTTCTTTAAGTAGTTTTATATTTGTTTCTGGAAATAATTTGATGAAGGTAATTAATGTTGATAATTTTGATACATTTCTAAATGTTGCATCAATTGCTGTTGTTTCTATAGATTTGATGTATATGTTTGTCCAATTTAGTTGTTCAAAAGAAGCATTCTTAGTGCTTGACTAGATACATATTTCTGAAAATATTCTTTTGAACTGAAAATCACTTTTAGTAACAGAGAAGATCCACTGATAAAACATCAACATCAGCAGTTGGGGAGATTTTTACTGACCTTGAATATGCTTCATTACATGGTCCGAGTATTAACTTTCATACCCCATCGAACCCCTTCACCAGAATATGCTTCATTACATGGTCCGAGTATTAACTTTCATACCCCATCGAACCCCTTCACCAGAATATGCTTCATTACGTGGTCCGAGTATTAACTTTCATACCCCATCGAACCCTTTCACCAGAATATGCTTCATTACGTGGTCCGAGTATTAACCTTCATACCCCATCGAACCCCTTTGCCAAGAAGCGAAAATGGGGTTGGCTGGGGTATGCAATAAAACCTTAATTTCTGCTTAAAAATTTGCATATTGTTAATAGATAATTTAAACAGGTTATTGAGTTCTTTTAGTAAAATATGCTTTTTAATCTCATTTAAGTATGATCATAAGCGGCACATATTTGGCCCAAACACTTATTTATCACATGCAGTTTCTATGTTCAGATATTCCAGAATGTCGATGTTGCAAACTGTGTCCAGCCTCCTGTATTTTGATCCCGACCTTGTTTTTTCACGTGAATTTCAGATATTCCAGTATGTGGATGTTCCAGACCTACCTGTGTCTGTCCTCCTGTATTTTGATCCCGACCTTGTTTGTCACGTGAATTTCAGATATTCCAGTATGTGGATGTTGCAGACCTGTGTCTGTCCTCCTGTATTTTGATCCCGACCTTGTTTTTCACGTGAATTTCAGATATTCCAGTATGTGGATGTTGCAGACCTGTGTCTGTCCTCCTGTATTTTGATCCCGACCTTGTTTTTCACGTGAATTTCAGATATTCCGGTATGTCGATGTTGCAAACTGTGTCGGTCCTCCTGTATTTTGATCCCGACCTTGTTTTTCACGTGAATTTCAGATATTCCGGTATGTGGATGTTGCAGACCTGACTGTCTGTCCTCCTGTATTTTGATCCCGACCTTGTTTTTCACGTGAATTTCAGATATTCCGGTATGTCGATGTTGCAAACAGTGTCCAGCCTCCTGTATTTTGATCCCGACCTTGTTTTTCACATGAATTTCAGATATTCCAGTATGTTGATGTTGCAAACCTGTGTCTGTCCTCCTGTATTTTGATCCCAACCTTGTTTGTCACGACTGCATTTCAGATATTCCGGTATGTGGATGTTGCAGACCTGGCAAGATGTGCAAGATTCTAAAATCTCTCCTGAAAGTTGATCACATCCTATTTATATATTCAGATATTCTGGTACGTGGATGTTGCAAACCTGGCGAGATGTGCACATGGCTGTCTTCCAGGAAGTTCATTGCACTCTTTTTTTCATGCGCATTTCTATATTCAGATAATCCTGTACATGTAATGTTTCAAACCTGGAAGGTCTGTCAATCTGGAAGGTGATCACAACCATGTTTTTCATGTGCATTTCTGTATTCAGATATTCCGGTACGTGGATGTTGCAGACCTTGCGAGATGTGCACGTGTGTGTCGCTCCTGGAAGGTGATCACACAAGCCAACACTCTCTGGAGTAGGGTGAGTATATATAAACATCCAGTATTGTACCCGATATTGTAATGATACCCCCAATGTTGTTAAGCCACAGAATTATTTGACACCTTGTGAAAAGTTGAAAACATTGGGGTGCATAAAAATAGCTTTAAGACTGCTTTTTGTTTTTTATAAAAATGAACTATAGGGAGAAACTTTCAAATATAAGGGATTTATGTGCAAAAATCATGAGATGTCATGAGTACTGTGGAAAATCAGATAAAAAGCGTGAAAAGGTCTGACATATGGCAAAATAGTAAAACCATTAAAATAGAAATTAATTTTAGAAAATGTTATTTTTATTTCAGCTTGACTTTTACCAAGTCAGGAACAGGTATGTCAGATTTGTTTCACATTTATTATGCTTAATACATGTTCCCATGTTTTTATAGAAACTCAGTTTAAAAATGCCATTTGTATTTCCTATTCAAAAATCCATCCATCTTTTGAAATAACTTTGTTTAGACAGCTCAGTGTCTCGCATTCACCATAGTGTGATCCCTACAACCAGTCTGCAGCTTTCTCTTGTTTGCTGGGTTAGGCAGTTTCCAATAATCCATATTGTTATTATTAGTTCATACCATGAAGTGGAGCAGGCATATATTGTTTCTCTTGTCCATGCATCTGTCCTCCCATCCTGCCTTTGCATTCGTACAAAACAAAGTTTTATATACAACTTTTTCTTAATTGTAAATGACATTGACCTTAGTCTATACTTTCTCAGTTTAGTTTATATTTCACAAAATAACCACCAAACTGCTTTCAAACTTTAAAACACATTATTGACATGTACATCGTATCAACATGTTCAAACCTTAAGTAATTATAAGTCAATGTGAATGACCTATTTTGCATACTTAATTTAGTTGAGTTCATGCACATTACAACAGCCATATAGCTTTCAAGCTTCATAAACACATCTACATGACAGCTAATGTATCTACCGTGCTAAAAGTAGGTCAGTCATAATGACCTTGACATACTTACACACTTTTTATTGTGACTGACCACTCTAGTGTAGAATCCGTGTCCCATGCCATGATGGAGAGCCCTTGTATAATCATATCTCTCAAATATTGCTTTTCTATTGAATATTATTGAATTCGTCAATATCAGGACATTTCTGTTGTGGGAGGAGGTTTGAGGTAGCTTTTAAATGTTGTATACACAAGCTGTTGTCATGTCGTCATTTTGACCATTATGCATAATGTCTGGAACCATCAGACCTTGGTTTATCCATACTTAGGTTACCTGTCTGCAACCGTCAGACCTTGGTTTATCTATACTTAGGTTACCTGTCTGCAACCATCAGACCTTGGTTTATCTATACTTAGGTTACCTGTCTGCAACCGTCAGACCTTGGTTTATCTATACTTAGGTTACCTGTCTGCAACCGTCAGACGTTGGTTTATCTATACTTAGGTTACCTGTCTGCAACCGTCAGACCTTGGTTTATCTATACTTAGGTTACCTGTCTGCAACCGTCAGACCTTGGTTTATCTATACTTAGGTTACCTGTCTGCAACCGTCAGACGTTGGTTTATCTATACTTAGGTTACCTGTCTGCAACCGTCAGACCTTGGTTTATCCATACTTAGGTTACCTGATGTAGGTGCAATTTACTTTACCACACTGTGTTGGAAACTTTCATTAGAAATAAATGTTTGAGATCGGTAGAGAGATCGAATAAAATGTTAACATATAGTGTCACCTTTTAACTTATGTCTGTCTCCTTTAACTGTCAAGAATAGCCATTTATAAAAAAAATAATCCCTTTATTAAAGGGGCACATGGAAATCTTGATTTGTTTGACATCTCATTAGTTTTCAATATAACTTGCACGTTTGCTATCATTGATATTAATTATTTTAAATGTTTCAAAGCAAATTGTTTATAAATTATTACTATAAACATTTCATAATATTGCTCCAATAATATATTTAATAGTTTGGAAGAATATTGAAGCAATTTGAAATCTAAAATTTTTATTTAATTATATGCAAGCAAATAAGGCAGGATTAATAAATCAAGTTTCTAATTTTAGTGCGTTAAGAAAACTCAAGATTGCCATGTGTCCCTTTAACCCTTAACCCGCTAAGAAATCTGGATCAGCCTGCGAGTGACTCGCAGGCTGATCAGGGTTTACAATGTCTGGCTGCTAATCAGTCATTTCCCCCAAAACACCCCTTTGTCACACAAATGGAATGGTCTTAATTTAAGAAAGAACATTCCATTATATATTTGTAGGGGGTTAAGGGTTAATATGTACATGTATGTGGCTATAAAAATGCAGTGCTTCATATTTGTCGCATACTTTTTGACCTGTTCAAGAGATCACATCTATTAAAAGGACATAGGGAAATCTTGAAGTGTTTGAAATGGGTATCTCGATTTATATATCCAGTGTACTTTTCACTTTTACACAGGTTACATTTAAATAAATCAAATTTGAAGTATTCACTATTTCGTCTTATTATACTATAAGTTATAATATATTATTGGTGCAATAATGTCAAAAATTAATAATATACAAAAATTGCTTAATACTATTCTTATAATTAATATTAATGATTGAACAAATGCAAGTTATGCAGAGTAAGTAGCGGGACGCCGTGAGTTTTTTTTTAAAAATAAAGATTGCCGTGTGTCCCTTTAAGAGGTCACTGGTTGACCATCTTTTCAGTTCCCAATTGTTTTGTTTTGTAAGAGATCAACTGTGTTTAAACAACAATGTGGTCTCTTAATACAGGTTTCATTGTACTATGCATGCTCACATGTTTAAGGTTTATTAAATATGATATTTGTCAATGTGTATGTGTATTCTATTAAATCACCATTTTGTCTCTATATCATTATCACCAATATTGCATTGTTTTCTACTCTTTTTGCTGACACGTGCACGGTATTTACTTGACACTTGCACTGTTATTCCTCTTCTACAAACCATAGCCTAATAGACGGGTATGCAATTGAAAAAAAGCTTGAACTTTCTGGTGAAAAGCTTGAAAATAATCGTGAAAAATTGAGTGAATTAGAGGAAGAGGAAATCAATCGGTGAGGGGCGCATGCTTATAAATATCTCCCAGAATGCAATCTGGGAAATCTAGCGAGTAGTTATTACAAATGTTATGTGATAAAATAAAAATCCTCACAGTCAGTATTCCCATATACAGACGATACCATATTACATGTATACATAATGATCCTCTACTAGTCAACAATGGATACCATATTATTATACATATTGATTCTGAAGGTCAATATTTGCAGTGGATACCATATTATACTTAATGATTCTCAAGGTTAATATTCCCATTTACTGTGTACACCATATTATACGTAATGAGCCTCAAGGTCAATATTCCCATATAGGTCAATATTCCCATTTACTGTGTACACCATATTATACGTAATGAGCCTCAAGGTCAATATTCCCCTTTACTGTGTACACCATATTATACATAATGAGCCTCAAGGTCACTATTCCCATTTCCTGTGTACACCATATTATACGTAATTAGCCTCAAGGTCAATATTCCCATTTACTGTGTACACCATATTGTACGTAATGATCCTCAAGGTCAATCATAATTCCTATTAACAGTGGATACCATATTATACATAATTATCCTCAAGGTCAATCATAATTATTATTAACAGAGGAAACCATATTATACATAATGATCCTCAAGGTCAATATTCCCATTAACGGAGGATACCATATTACACATGATCCTCAAGGTCAATCGTAATTCCTATTAACAGAGGATGCCATATTATACATAATGATCCCCGAGGTCCATATTCCCATTTACAGTGGATACCATATTATACATAATGAACCTCAAGGTCAATATTCCCATTTACTGTGTACACGATATTATACGTAATGATCCTCAAGGTCAATCATAATTCCTATTAACAGTGGATACAATATTATACATAATTATCCTCAAGGTCAATCATAATTACTATTAACAGAGGATACCATATTATACATAATGATCCTCAAGGTCAATATTCCCATTAATGGAGGATACCATATTACACATGATCCTCAAGGTCAATCATAATTCCTATTAACAGAGGATGCCATATTATACATAATGAACCTCAAGGTCAATATTCCCATTTACTGTGTACACCATATTATACGTAATGAGCCTCAAGGTCAATATTCCCATTTACTGTGTACACCATATTACACATAATGATCCTCAAGGTCAATATTCCCATTGACGGAGGATACCATAGCATACATAATTATCCTCAAGGTCAATCATAATTACTATTAACAGAGGATACCATATTATACATAATGATCCTCAAGGTCAATATTCCCATTAACGGAGGATACCATATTACACATGATCCCCAAGGTCAATCATAATTCCTATTAACAGAGGATGCCATATTATACATAATGATCCTCAAGGTCAATATTCCCATTTACAGTGGATACCATATTATACAAAATGATCCTCCAGGTCAATATTCCCATTTACTGTGTACACGATATAATACGTAATGATCCTCAAGGTCAATATTCCCATTTACTGTGTACACGATATTATACGTAATGATCCTCAAGGTTAATATTCCCATTTACTGTGTACACGATATTATGCGTAATGATCCTCAAGGTCAATATTCCCATTTACTGTGTACACGATATTTTACGTAATGATCCTCAAGGTCAATATTCCCATTTACTGTGTACACGATATTATACATAATGATCCTCAAGGTCAATATTCCCATTTACAGTGGATACCATATTATACATAATGAACCTCAAGGTCAATATTCCCATTTACCGTGTACACGATATTATACGTAATGATCCTCAAGGTCAATCATAATTCCTATTAACAGTGGATACCATATTATACATAATTATCCTCAAGGTCAATCATAATTACTATTAACAGAGGATACCATATTATACATAATGATCCTCAAGGTCAATATTCCCATTAACGGAGGATACCATATTACACATGATCCTCAAGGTCAATCATAATTCCTATTAACAGAGGATGCCATATTATACATAATGAACCTCAAGGTCAATATTCCCATTTTCTGTGTACACCATATTATACATAATGATCCTCAAGGTCAATATTCCCATTAACGGAGGATACCATAGCATACATAATTATCCTCAAGGTCAATCATAATTACTATTAACAGAGGATACCATATTATACATAATGATCCTCAAGGTCAATATTCCCATTAACGGAGGATACCATATTACACATGATCCTCAAGGTCAATCATAATTCCTATTAACAGAGGATGCCATATTATACATAATGAACCTCAAGGTCAATATTCCCATTTTCTGTGTACACCATATTATACATAATGATCTTCAAGGTCAATATTCCCATTAACAGTGGATACCATATTATACATAATGATCCTCAAGGTCAATATTCCCATTAACAGTGGATACCATATTATACATAATGATCCTCAAGGTCAATATTCCCATTAACAGTGGATACCATATTTTACATAATGATCCTCAAGGTCAATCATAATTACTATTAACAGAGGATACCATATTACACATAATGATCCCCAAAGTCAATCATAATTACTATTAACAGAGGATTCCATATTACACATAATGATCCCCAAGATCCATATTCCCATTTACAGTGGGTACCATAGCATACATAAATATACTGATCAGATGAATGAGTGGAGATGGAATTTTAGATTTGCCAGATTACAGTTCTGAGGGGATAATAAAATCTATAGCAATCCAACTTGGGATCTTTCAAGAATAACTCCTAGTTTCTAGCTCTCTCTCATCATAGACAGTTGTGCTGTTCTAGCTAATGTCTTGTTTGCAGATTCAGTTAATACTCACATTCAAAATGGCTGCCACATTCCAAATGGCAGATTGGCAGACATTTTGTTTTGCAATGTTTGCAAGGTTTTAATGTGTTACTAATGACTTATCAATGAAATGTTTGATGTTAAGTTAACATAGGTGTTAACTAAATAACATTATGTTGTTCAAATTAACCGTAACAATTATAAATTGTTTTTTTGCACTTATTTAATTTTTTTCGCTACCCACACTATATATGTACTTTTTTTTTGTTGCATTAACAGTAAAAATTTTGTAACAGCTACTCAGGTGAAGAAAATATTTTACACCCTAAATGAATTTTTTTTTTTTAAAGAACACGCTGCCATCTTGAGGCATCAAAACAAACAAAACATCTACAAAAGTTGTTCTATACTTAACCCCACTATTCAATAACCTGAAACTGTTTTATTTTAAATGTTTTATAGTTTCTTAAACTCAAGTTTTGAGAAGTAGAATAATCTCACTCATGAATATGATATGTGTCTATAATGTCCTGTAATAATACATTGTGTAGCGCCTCCGTGGCCGAGGGGTTAACGACGTTGCGTTGTAAACCTTCTCACCTTTCACCGCTGCATGTTCGAATCCCACAGGGAGCTCGACTTGTAAGTGAGGAAGTGTCGATACTTACGGATGGCGGGAGGTCACAGTACAGTACTGGTTCTACCCAGGAAAAGTGGGTGTCTGCCTGATCCACCACAAAAAAATAATATCAGCCATCATATATAACCTTACATGTGTTGAAAATGACGTATAACAACATACAAACAAACAAACAAACCATATATTATGTGTAAATTTAGAATAAAAGTTATTTCCCTTTAAGAAAATCTTTTATTTTGAAATTGAATAAATACTTACAGACCCTGTATGTGGTTTAACCACATGGTTCACTTTAAATTACATTTTGAATTAGGTGCATACTATTTTCCAATTTTAAACCTATATGTTTCTCAGTGTTGCTGTGTATGCAATTTAAATATGATCTTATGTTTTATTTTAAGACAAAAATATAAATGTTGAATAAAAAACTCAAATTTTATCGCAGTATTAAGAAATTAACAGATAATAATACAGTTTGCTCATAATAATTAATTATGTTGCCAATGATTTTATAAATTAACCAAAATAAGCATTTTTTTCATATTTTATAAGACAAAAAATAAATAGTTGTTTTTGCTGTATTATCACATACCATATAAAAATATCTCTGGTCAATTTTTTTTTTCTTCATTATTCACAAATGTGTGTGTTTTGCCCCTAAATCTTAAGTTATATATTTTTTCTTTCTTTTCTTATAAGACAGTAATGAAACATTTTTTATAGAGGAGGAAATGATAACAATGCCAGCAGTTAATGTTTCGAACTAGAAGTTTCCATAAACTTAATCATTTTCAAAGTTGAATTACATGTCAATTTTGGCTGAAATCATGAAAAACGGAAAAAAGCAAAAATAATGCATATTCCACTTTTTGGACTCTTCAGAATACTATAACCTTAAACGACAATTTACAAGCATTTTTATTTTTAATTTGTATTGCAGTTATTTTTTATAATTGAAGATTTTTGCTTCAAAAATCATTCTCTACCCTTTTTCAAAACGATGCAGCGACATTTGGAAGAACTTAATAGTTCATGTCATAATGTTTTATATGGAAGGAATCATTAGACTTGACATTAAAATAAACATATTCGGCGAGAATTTCAAGATACTTGATTCAGTTACAAAACGGAAGTGTTTCGTTATAAGTTGAACACTTCTTGTAGATAGAGTCTGGTCTCAGCAAGTTGGTTTATTTGAACACCGAGATGGGCGTAGTCCATTGAGGTTTTTAAATATCCAACAAGCTGAGACAGACTCTGTCTGTGTTGTAGTATATGGTGTACTTAATGACCCTGTCCGTACTTTAAATTCCATTTATTGGAGGTTAGAGTATGGTTAAGCGCTGCCCTTTGTTTATTCTGAATTAAACGATTTAATGCTGAGGCAATTTCACCGACCATACTACAACAGGATGAAAAGATTCTTTCTTTTAGACCAATCCTGGGTGATAATAAGGCAAGATTGCATTGTGTCCCTTAAAAGCTGAAACTTTTTTTTTTTTTAATATGTTTGAATTATTACAGATTGGCTAAATGTAAAGTGTCGGAGGGAGATGAACCTGAAAAACTGTTGAGGTGTTTTTGATTTCCATTTAGAATGGAAGCGCATTATTTTAGTTTCAGTTTTGTAGTCGTTGATAACAGCAGTGATTTGTCTTCCCTAATAACTCTCTGTATTACATGGTCCAAGTTAAATTTTTCAAACCCCATCCAACCCCTTCTCCAAGAAGCGAAAACAGGGTTGGCTGGGGTATGAAATGAAACCTTAATTTCGGTTTAAAATTAACCTTTGCATATTGCAAAATTAAAACATTTAATAGCTAATTTTAAACAGGATATCAGATTTTTTCAGTAAAAATTGTTTTTAAATGTGTTTTATTGTCGAAATATCCGTTATAAAATCTTGGTAATATAAGCTTTTTCCTATTGCTTAATGTAATTAAGGCGGGACCATGTAATGGCAAACAACAAGGAGTGTGTTTGATTTGGCATGTGATGGGTGTCAAACAAGCTTCATGCATGCGCATTTGGTAATTACTCAGTTTTGGAAAGTAAAAAACTGGTTAGAACACAACACAGGTGTCGTAAAAATGGAGGAGTTTGATTCCCAACTCAAAATTATTTGTCAAGCAATCAGATGTCCGATGTATATAATAATATATTTCTACTATTTTTAAAAAAAAAAAGACTGGTGGATATTTTAACTTGATATTTAATGTCAAAAATGCAATAAAGTTTCAACACCATGTGTTTACTGGCACATTTCCCTCCATTTTAATGACATATGTTCTGATTCATATAAAATTTATTAATTAACCAAGGAAAGTAACCTTCCAGGTAATTTTTCTGAAATTCATACTGTTTGAAATAATATTAAATTTTGTAAAAAGAACTAAAAGAAAAAGCTCACTTTCTAATTGTAATACAAGGATAAACACAAAAGAAATCGAATACCAGGACCTTGTTGTTAACAGGAGAGGTTAGAAGGGAGGTACTTTACAGGTTACTAGCTGCTATCTCCCTCCCATTAATGCATGCTGTTAAATTCTGTTTTAAAATTACAGTGATTTGTAGTGTCCTGATTTAGTTGCAAGATTAGAATTGGCAATTTCTTTAAAAAAACAAATCCTATTTATTTAATGATTTTACAGTTTGCATGAACAATGAGGCTTATAGAATGCATTAGTTGTTATTTAATTCCTTTGTTTATAAACCCTAGGTAATTATTATACCCATTTTCCTTTCTAGATTTTTCATTATAAACTATCAGTTGTATTTTTGTGTCGCCTGCGTAGCATATTTTTCATTGTCCGTTGTCGTCACACCTAACTTTGGCCATAACTTGAAAAGTGTGTGATTTGTGTTCATGAAACTTCACACACATACATTCGTCTTAACCTAAAGAATGTTGTTACTCATGTCAAATAACTCGGACTTTCATTTTGGCAGAGTTATGTCCCCTTTCATAAAACTTCAACCTGCAACCTAACCAAGCTCATAACTTGAAAAGTACATGGCAGGCGACACAAGTTTTCTGTGAAACACCCTTCTAGTGTAAATATAGGGCATATCTTTCACAAGTAGTTTTACCAAACAATAATGAATTTCAAGATCATGTAATTCTTCAAATGAATACATTACTATCTATTTAAAAAGAAATCTGCATTTATATTCACTTGTTGTGTTTCTGAAATGTTATTATTAATTCCACCTTGTTATTTACAGTTTCACAAACTTTACAGTTTCACAAACTATCAATTTTAGAATAATGGTTGCTGTGTGTGGATATTCACATATGCATGCATACACATCCAGTTATTACAAATATACATTTGAAAGCTATTAATCTCAAATTTTCTATGGTATACCTTTTTCTTACGTATGTCAATTTTATTTATTTCGTTTAAATGTCCATTTTTTAATTCAAAGATATTGTACTAAACAAATGTTCCATACAATAATAAATGGATTGGAATGAAAGCAAAATGCTATAGAGATCCTTGCCATAATTTTATTTATTTATTACAAATACAAGAATTATTTTTATATTTGTTAATCGTTAATGATTGTTTACTGTTGTGGTTCCCTCCCAGGATAACGGACAAGGTGGTGACGAAGCTGCTGTACAAGTGTCGGCCATACCTGATCCACCTGAACATGCGAGGATGCCAGAACTTGACCGAGCCATCGTTCGTGAGCATCAGCGAGTGCTCAAACCTGCAGGATCTCAACTTCTCGGAGTGTGTGGGCATCAATGTAAGAGTATATGAATATCGCATTCGCAACTGGGCGATAGTAAGGATGCTCACCCTGAGGATATGAGTATCGTCCGAGGTGACACCGAGGGTAATAATCAATTTCCAAAAGGGTGAACATTCTTGCTGTCACCTTCTTATGATTGTGATATTTATTTTATTATACTGAAATCCCCTCAGGCCAAAATAAGGTTAATTTTCAGCACAGATTTCGCTTTGCCGGATTTATTTTTTTCAAAACGTTGCTATGAAAGTTATAGATCATTTGGATTGGAAATAACTAAGAAATCGAGAGGTAGTTGAAATAAAAATAGCAGTTTTACCAAACTGAGCCGATAACATCACTGGAACAGTACGCCCACCAATGCGCATCAATCATGCGCATCGCATAGGATATTTTTTTTACTGTCACCTTGCGATTTACTAACACCCTGCAAAAGAAATTACACATTGTTGCCTATGGGGATTTAGCATGGGCGTTTTATTTGAAGTATAATAATAATCAGGGTTCTCCAAGAGCACTTATACGATGGCGAGCCGCCACGCCATCAACACATACCGCCATGCAAAACAAGCGCCACCACATAAAAATCGTCAAGCGTCACTTTAAAAAAAAGTAAAAAGAATAAATAAAACCAAATAAATTTAGCAAACTTGATGTAGAACACAAAGGGCTTTTACCAGAAATTCATCTGGACGAAAATGGGCCTGTGCATCTGTATGAATTGACGCAACAAACACCATAACGTAACCTAAATCTAGACTGATTTGGTACTCTGTGGTTACATGTAGTTAAGTTATATCATGCAGACGCTTGTCATCCAGTCTTCAACAATAAAGCAAGCGCCTCAGTCGTATTAACCGAATCATATAGGGGAGGTAACTCTCCTCCAACAACTAGGTGTCGCTGTCAAAATGGCATAAAAAACCCGCAAAATAACGGATTTGCACCGCCACCCTATAATTTCTAGACTTGGAGAACCCTGATAGTAGATGTTAACCTTTGTAAAATGATGCTGACATTTAGGAGTTAAATAGACACTGACATTTAGGACTTAAATAGACACTGATATTTAGGACTTAAATAGACTACACGGTTATAAGGCCAAATACAGTCAATTCTGCACAAGTGACCTCCTCTATTACCAGGAGATCACCTGCTAAAAGGGACTACCTGTGTTAGGAGATCAATTTAGTCTTCCGGTTAGTGGGTTCTTAATACAGGTTTGATTATGTGCGCTTTAAAATTAAGAACCATTCTAATACCATTACATGTTTCATAATCTCTGTTGAGATGATTTTGATGTTGTCACTATTAGAAAAACATACTAACATATTTTCAATGTTGACAATATTTACAAGATAATATACCAGTATAGAGATTATTTAACTGATGGGATAGGTTAAAGTGAAATCCTTTTCACAAAAGAGAGGAAGCGAGTGAGTGAAAAAGCAAAACATGCCTACCATCAAGTGAAGGATTTCCCTATAATAAAACGCAGAAGTTAAATAATATATTTATTACATTTTAAATAGTTCATGTATGGTTTTCCTTCTTTCATTTAGTACTCCTATTACTGGCTTGCGGACCATTGGTGGTTCTACTCAGGTGCCCGCCCGTGCATGAAATTTGCCCAGAGGTGCACTTGGGGTCTTCTTCCACCAATTGAAGCTGGAAAAGTCACCATATGACCTTAGCTGTTGGAGCGACTATAAAATCCAATTCAATTAAACAATACTCTAATTAATTTTAAAACATACTTTGTTTTTTATCTTCCTTTAAAATAATTGATATTCAATACTTTGTACAATGGTATGTGCAGCTAATGACCTTGTGTCTCCCTTGTTCAATCTTGTGTGTCAATGTAAGGTCTTGTCTATCATCATGTTAAACTGAGAAAGGTAATGGCTAGATGGAAAACGGTTGTATCTTGTTCTTTATTTATATGTATTTACAATAGTTTTTCAACAACCCTCAAACTTACCGGTAGGTTTGATTGCAAGTTGAAAAATTGGGCCCATTTGTTCAAAGATCCGTTAGCTTAATCCTTGGTTAGTGTAAACTTTCAAAGTAGGTACATTTTCTCATAAAAATATCGTTTGTACTATTAAAAGTTTCTGATTTGCATTTCTTCTTAACATAATGGTTTCACATGCTCAATTTCTGGTAGAAATATTCATTTATCGGAAATTCAGAGAGATTTTTAATTTTGACTTAAAGGGACACATGGCAATCTTTATTTTTTAAAAACTCACGGAGTCCCGCTAGTTTTTCTGCATAACTTGCATTTGTTCAATCATTAATATTAATTATAAGAATAGTATTAAGCCATTTGTTTTTGCATATTATTAATTTTTGATATTATTGCACCAATAATATATTAAAACTTGTAGTATAATAAGACGAAATAGTGAATACTTAACATTTGATTTATTTAAATGTTACCAGGTTAAAAGTAAAAATGATGCTGGATATATAAATCGAGACACCCATTTCGAACACTTCAAACACTTGCCGTGTGTCCCTTTAACGCTCAGTTAAGTTTATTAAACCGATCTTTGAACAACAGATGTGCGGTCTCCAAATAATAACAAAGTACTTACTCAGTTTGTCAACAAGTTATGGCGTACCTAGAATTTTAATGATGTTATTAAATGTCCATATTTTGGGGCAATACAATTTAATATTCTTTGATTGTGCCCTATCAATCTGAAACTTGTATTTTCCATTTCCAGGATGAGATGATAAAACTGGTAGCCAAAGGTTGTAAGATATTGTTGTACCTGAATTTGTCTCACACCACCATCACAGACGCCACTATGCGCACAATTTCCAAGTAAGTTGTTCTTGAATTTGTCTCGCGCCTCAAATGCCACACTGCACATAATTACCAAGTCAGTTTTATCCAAATCTGTTGCTCCTTAATCACAGACACCATTATACCTCCACCACAGAAGTCATGTTGGGGCTCAATTTCAATGTAAATTTGTGCTTCAAACCTCAGATGTGAGTTGATTTTTTTTTGAGCAATTTTCCTAGAAAATATTTCTGTCTGAAATTCAGCTCGACATTACTCAGTCTAAGCATTGCATCTGAAATTTGAAATCCAATGGCACAAACAACCTATTATATCTAACGGAGGAAATCAACATCGTGGCAGTATAAAAAAAGCCATTTGTTGTCAAGGAATATGTGACAAGATTAAGAATAATGGTCAAAAGAGAGAAATAAAAATGAAGAAGTGTGCCGTTTCATATAAAGCTAAAAGGTTTGCTACATTTAAAAGAAAGAATAAATATAATTTGTTCCTCGTTCGTTTCCATATTTCAGATATTGCAGTAACCTTCAGTACCTGTCCCTATCCCATTGTAAAAAGTTTACTGACCGAGGACTCCTCTATCTGGCTTCGGGTAAAAACAGTACAAAGTTGGACTACCTCGACTTGTCTGGATGTTTGCAGGTATGTTTACTAACTTTTGTGAATATTTAGTGGTGTTGCAAACATTATTTATATAGAATTTGACTATTCTACTGTAATGATTTAGTGCATTTTATTCCTTTTTTCCATTTAAATTTTTTTTTGAATTAATAAGCATACAAGTAAAAGAAAAATCTTCTTTTTTTCTATGCTGAGTATAAGAAGATTTCAATCTCAGTATATATTAGAACTGAGGTCCATCTACTTAAAAAAACAATGTTATCAAATTTAGCCAGCAAACTCATTGTTATTGTTTTTTAATATCTTTTTTTCACTTTGTCTTAATTAATATTTTAGTACATAATATCAATACTTTGATTGCACTTTATTATTTCTTGTTGTTCCATTGTAAAAAAACTAATAAAAAAACTCTCTCACCCTTTATTTTTTCTCACCTATATAATTATATTGTATTTAGCATTGCACATTTAATACAGTTTTGATAAAACATTCATTCTTATTATACCCCCACTTTCACAAAGTAAAGTGGGGGCTAGATAGGAATCGCATTTTTGTCTCGTCACTTCCCCTAACACATTTTTAATACGTGCATATCTCAAACATTTATTACAAAATTATGGCCCTTTGTTTGATTTAGAATTTAAGCGAGGGTATTCATCACCTTCATTGATAGTTCTAGTTTGAGGACAGACCTATATACCATAACATTTCATTGCAGGACATCATAGTAATATCTAAACATACGTTAAACAAACCAAGATTGCCGCTGGCTTTGAAAGGCTTCAGCTATTGATTCAGACCATTTTTGCAGATTTACACAAAACTTTAGAATGTTAAATGATTTTAGGAATGGATTAACCATTATGGAATTATCAGTTTGTGAGGGTACTTACTTTTAATGGTCAGAAATCTTGTTAACCAGCTCTGCCCAATTAAGGAACCTTATAACCAGCAAATTGAAACATTTTAAATACAGTTAACCCTTTATTTTAACAATGTTATTAACCCTTAACCCGCTAAGAATGACTATAATAGACTTTGCGTCCATTCAACAGAGTAACTCGCAGGCTGATCAGGGTTTCTCGCAGGCTGATCTGTGTTTACAATGTCCAGCTGCTAATCAGTCATTTCTCCAAACCACCCCTTTGTCACATAAATGGAATGGTCTTAATTTAAAGAAAGAACAGTCCATTATATATATGTAGTAAGTTAAGGTTTAAAATACTTAACAGGTAAATCATATGATCAAATTTATTAGCACTTTAAACATCATTGTCACCCTTATCTTGTTGAAGTTAAATTGCAAACACAAATGCAAATAAAGCATTATTTCTTTAACTTTTTAAACAGATAACACCAGATGGATTTAAAAATCTGGCGTCAGGAGTGACAAACCTGCAGACGATGTTGCTGAATGATTTCCCGACGCTGAACGACGACTGTATCGCCCACATTAGTAACAAGCTGACGAGGCTGCACACCCTGTCATTCCTGGGTTCTCCGTTGCTGTCTGATGAGTCATTCAAGAGGATAGGCAATAACAAGAATTTAAAGAAAATTAAAATTGAAGGTAGGAATTTGGCCGACATGATTCTCAGATCCCAAAACCCACCTGTGAAATATCTGTCTAACGATGACAATGTGGTCATTTGATTCAAATATTAAGAAATTGACAGTATGTGTCTAGATAATTTTAAAAATGCACCTCCGTGATTGAGGTTAACAACAGTGTATGGTAACCTTCTCGCCTCTCAATGGTGCGGGTTTGAATCTCACTAGGAGCTCAGCTTGCGAGAAAGTGTCGATTCTTACGGATGTTGGGAGGTATACAATACTGATTCTGCCATGGAAAAATGGGATGATCTGCCTCTACCACAAAAAATTGACCATCATATATGGCCTAAAATATGCTAAAAATTACGTAAAACATGATTCAAAACAAACAAAATCAAAAATCAAGGATGGCTTCTCAGAGAAACTCTTTTGACTTTCATCACTTTCAGCTATGATTTAAATGACCTTGACCTACCCAAGTATTTTTTTTCAGGTAATCAGCGTATATCGGACGTGAGCCTGCGTGTCATTGGTTTGCAGTGTGTCAATCTGGAGCATATATACATCGCCGACTGTCAACGGCTGACAGACCAGGCACTCAAGTTTCTGTCCACTTGTAAATTCCTCACTGTCGCCAACTTTGCTGATTGTGTCAGGTATATATATAAAACAATTTTAAAAAAATTCAGCAAGGTGGGTACCCACTTATAAAACAAAATTTATTTATTTTTCAAATCAAAGGTGTCTCTGGACTCCCTGTTTGCTCTGGATCCCCTGCTCCTCCATTATATCAGCTTCTAACTTATTTAATTCCATTGATTGAGATGTATTTGGGCAGTTTGTCTGTCCGTCCATCATCCATTAAATTATGCTTAAACAACTTCTTCTCAGAAACCGATTGGTCAATTTTGATCAAACTTCACATGGATGATCCTTAAATGAATGCTTTGTAAATTTGTTAAAATTAGGTCTGCACAACATCCAAGATGGCCACCATTTCCATAAAAGGTCAAAACCTTGAAAAATCTTCTCAAGAACCACTGCACAGATTTCAACAGTTTTTCTTTATTAATGATCGCCAACCCATGGACTATCAAGTTTGTTCAAATGAAGTCCCCAAGTAAACTTTAAAAAATCCATTAAAGCAGAACTTGGTCCTAAATCAACAAATCCGCTTTTGATATGTTTTTAGGTATTAAATATCATTATAAATATGATTATTACTATGCCATTGATGTATGTTCAGTAAAAATATGTTTTTAAAGATAAAAATCGAACAGGCGAACAGGCATTGCTAAAATATTGAAAAAAATCTAAGGGGAAAAACTCTTGCGCGAATTACCGGAAGTGACGTCATTGGGAACAAACTATATTTTGTTTACATTGGGACTGAACACAAAACAGTATACCTTGTGTGAAAATGCGAGAATTAAGCGATCATGATACCGAGTCAGAGGAAATGCCCGTGATAAGACGGTTACACAATGTGCAACCTTACGATTTTGAGCCAGAATACGTGTCTGAGGACGAAAATACATCGGATTCATCAACTGACGTATGAAGTCGAACGCGGTGCAAATGGAGAGCTTGTAAAGACTATCGTGTCATGTCATTCGTTACGTTCATTACACTATTCACTAATTTAACAAAATAGTGTCTACACTGACAGCAACAACAAACAAAAAACAACGTAAACATTGTTTTCATCGAAATCTGACAGTAAGTCCCCCGCAACACTGCAATATCTTGGTACATACACAATAACCACGAAATGTAGTATATTCCGAATGAATGGACCTGGTCTAAATACGAGCATCAGATTTTTTTTGCCGATAAGTAGACATGGAACAAATATATTTATTAGATATTATCCATAATTGATAAAAAATTAATGAAAACAATAATAAATGAAACAGCATATAATTTCTATAGTATTATACATTTGCCATAAGTCGCCATCAACACCAAACACTCTAGGAGCGGTGTTTGTAATATGACACGCTCTCTAGTCTCCACTGCCCCCAAATATCAATACAGATTAATCAAATACTGCGGTGCACTATTGAAGTACAGCCTAATTAGGGTACATACGTCGGTATATCACAAAAGCACGCACCATTTAGGGAAACCTAGTTTTATGATATATTTCCTGTTTATTGCAATTACTTGAGCGGTGTAATACCGCCGAGGGCAGAGGCGTATTGCACAAGACGGATATATCACATGATATGCGAGCTCTAATTGTCGCGCACAAAGACAGAAAAATACTATGATTTAAATAATATAGCCAAATGTATTATGAGCACGATATAGACAGTTAGTAAGTATACTTACTCATGTATACCTACTCCTGCATGATATACAGATCGAAAACAGACCAAACATATGAAATTACCATAATATAAAGTATATTATTCTATTATACTTGTTTTACTTATTGCACGAGCTAAGAGGCGTTATTGTTGTTGCATTGCCATAAACATTACTGAATTAATATAAAAGCTAGTAATATTATTAATTTTCTGCCTTGTAATAGATATCCATGAAACATTTTGTATTTTTTTTCAAATCCATAGACCTATATGTGTTGATAATATATATTTATAACACTATTGGCAGAAAGGGTTTATAATTTAAAATTATTAAAATTAAAATTTGGGAACAAAGACACAGTGTTTATTTCACCGGATTCATTTAAATTTATATGCTGAACGTTCTTAGCAATATTTTAAAAAATGACGGCTACATATTATTAGCGCCGTCAACTCTTCATTGATTTACGTAAAGACGCATGCTTCTAATTCAACAGCTAAACATTCACGGTGTATATAAAGATCTAAGACTATACACCTTTCTTCAAATTATCATACGTATACACGATGAGGTGCTAAGATAATTGAACATAAATTTCAATCTTACTTCATGTATGAATTTCCTCCTCAACGCCGGTCGAATAGGCGAATACAACTTGCCTGGAGACGGCGGGGTAATGCACTTCTCATTTTTATAGTCAAATATCGTTGGTACCGCTGTTGATTTTAATATGCATGGCCTTTTGTTCTCCAAATTCAAAGATAATGAAACCAAAGGATGGACTTCCCACAAAGTCAACTCAAAATGTTTGCTACAAACTCGCGCGTCTTTCGTAGGTTCCCACTTTCTCGACAAGTGGGGCGATTTTCTTCGGTAACGGTCTAACCACACTTCAGATCTTAATATATCATTATCTCGATTAGGGAAAGCGTGTGCGCTATGAGATAAAATTGGCTACTGTGAGAAAACGGGACAACCAATAAGTGTAAGATTTGAACAGATTGTATATTATATATATATATTTCCGAATATATACTCAAAAGACACGCCATATTTCACCTTTAAGGATATAAATTATTTTCTAAATTTGATGTGTATATGTTGTAGAATCACTGATAAGGGTGTGAGGCAGCTTGTTGACGGACCCTGTGGACCAAGGTTGCGAGAACTAAACCTCACTAACTGTATACGAGTTGGCGACATGGCCATGGTCAACATACATAAAAGGTATACTAGTGAAGCGAAATCACATTTTAATGCTTAATTGCACTGGTCAATAATTACAAGATTGTGTGAAGGTAAATCTTATGAAATTGTGCCACATTTCAATCATTTCAATCTAACAAATCAGAATTCCATAAAGTAACAAACTATGCAGATTTTTTTGTAAATTAAAAATTCAAGCTGAAGTAAGAATTTAAAGGGGTTGATGCATTATTTTCAAACACAGTTTATCTTAAAGGGGTCTGAAAAACTTGAAAAAAGCTGAAATAATTATCAAAATGCCATGAAAAATAAAGGAGATATTAACTATTGAAAAATTGCAAAGAACGTAAATGGATAAAATGTATTTTAAAGCAAAGAAAATCACTGCAAATGAAAAATAATACTAAAATGTTACATCTTTATATTTATTTTTAATCAGTTTGCAGTGGTTTTCTTTGCTTTAAAATACATTTTGTCAGTATGCCATATATGGTAAAACGGGGCGATGATGTCATCGTTCAAAGATGGCCGCCTCCATTTATGTTCTTTGCAAATTTTCAATAGGTCATATCTCCTTTATTTTTCATGGCATTTTGATAATTCTTTCGGCTTTTTTCAAGTTGTTCAGTGCCTTTAAAATAAACTGTGTTTGGAAATAGTGCATCAACCCCTTTAAATTTCAAGTTGTTAAAACATTCTATTCTTCTATGTGAAACTTCTCTTGTTTAAGTGCAACAATTACAATAATATTCAATTTCGTAAATGAGTGTAAAAGCCAGAACAGTTTTATATTGACTTGTATTGCAGGTGTCACAATCTGACCTACCTGAGCGTCTGCTTCTGTGAGCACATCAGCGAAGCAGGTATCGAGTTACTTGGGCAGACTCACAGTCTTACTTCCCTTGACATATCGGGCTGCAATTGTGGCGACAGCGGACTCTCCGCTCTCGGCAACAATGGACGACTGCGGGACGTGACTCTATCGGAGTGTGCCAATATTTCTGATCTGGGGCTGCAGAAGTTTGCCCAGCAGTGTAAAAATATAGAACGGCTTGATCTGTCTCATTGTATGGTGCGTATTTGTTGCTTGTATTTGTTGCGGTTTCTGACTACCTTTGATTTGCATAAAGCTGAGTTTTTTGTGGCGGTGCATGATTGTCTTTGTTGTCAACACATTATCAACATATTATCAACATGTTATCAATGTGTTATCAACACACATTATCAACAGGTTATCAACATATCATCAATATGTATCATCATATCAACACATTATCAAGATGTTATCATATTAGCAACATGTTATCAACACATCAACAAGTTATCAGCAAGACAATATCAAAATGTTATCAAAACATCAACATGTTAGCATATTATCAGTGTGTTATCAACACATTGAAATAAATCAGTACAAGATTCTATCACCAACTAGCTCTGGAGGCAGTGTGGCAGGTCAGGCTGCATTTCATTCTAAGTTTACAGATTATGGTTGGTTGAACCATAGTGATACACATATATTATTCTATTACTGTTGTCATATTTGTTCCGTGGCCTATTCCTTATGTCGTTGGTTAAAGAAACTAACCTACCAAAAATTACAAAACCATTTATCAAGACTCTGTCCAGGTGTTCAGGTCATATTATAATGTATATGTGCTGATTAAAAGTATAGGTTTATTTTTGGGTTCTTAACCGAAGATTGAATATGCATAAAGTGGCCTAGCTGGTTAAAGACATTTATATTGTGTCTATAGAGTTTAGATTCTCAAAATATGTAAGTTGTCATCAGTAGGTTTAGAAATGCCAAATGGTGTATATCTATAGTAAATGTTGCAGGATAGGGACTTTAACATTAGGTACGTACACAAATGCTTGGCAGTAAATCAAGCTATGTGTGGACATATTAAAGTGGAGTGTTAAAAGAAGACATGTTTTATGTACATGTTCATTTGATATCCATGAATACCAACTTGGAAAATAACTACTTGTAAGGTAGTAAAACAAGTACATTGTAAGGCCATTATTTTTTGATTATTTGTTTTTATGAACCATCAAGACAGAGAATTGCTGTAGGAGGAGGGAAAAAATAAAAATAAAAATTTGGAAAAGCTTTTTTTTTTCTCATTGAAATGTTTGATTCAAAGCTGGGAGGAGGTAAAAAAAAACATAAAACATAAAAAAAAAAATCCTAATTTCGTTTTTGTCGTGAGAGGGTTCGTAAAACGAATTATCCAAAAAAATGACCTAAACGCAATTCATTAATAAGAAAATGATAAATAATAACAGGCATCACATTCCAATTCAGTAACATGTTTTGTTGTGTGAATCTTTCAGCAAATTACAGATGGTGCAATAAAGAACCTGGCATTCTGCTGTAGATCGTTGAATGTGCTCAACCTAGCTGGATGTAAATTGGTACGTGTTATCTGTGTGTCTTTTCTCTATTTCCTTTCTGTCTGTTTTGTCTGAATGTCTTTTGATGACCCCTTTATTCTCACTGCTCAACGTAAAGGTTGGGGAGTACCATCTCCTGCAGTATGTGGAAATACAATGTACTATACATGTATATATTTCAGTATAAATCAAACTCAAGTAGAAAAGATGTATGTATGAAGAGTTGAATAAGGAGAGATATAAATCCAGAAAGAAAAAAAATAATTAAAAAAATATATTACCTACAGTCGATCGCTGTACATCTTTCCTTTATCAACCAGTACTGCATCACTACATCCAAACAAGAGATCTCTTCTTGGCATGTGATTCCAAATCCAAATATGTTAAATTTCAGGGAGAAAAAAATAGTAAGACGGCTTTGGACATGTAATCAGAGCTAACCTTTGTAATGTTACATCAGTTATAAAGATAATATTTGAATCTAAAACTCACACGATTCTAATGTCTTCTTGATATTTCTCCAACTTATGTTTTGATATTTTCAAATGTCAACAGAATTTTCCTTCATATATACCGTTAATAAGCTTTAGGCTTGCCTTGCCAAGCTTTATAATGACTAATGTAATCTTTAGCCTTGCCTTGCCAAGCTTTATAATGACTAATGTAAGCTTTAGGCTTGCCTTGCCAAGCTTTATAATGACTAATGTAAGCTTTAGCATTGCCTTGCCAAGCTTTATAATGACTAATGTAAGCTTTAGGCTTGCCTTGCCAAGCTTTATAATGACTAATGTAAGCTTTAGGCTTGCCTTGCCAAGCTTTATAATGACTAATATAAGCTTTAGGCTTGCCTTGCCAAGCTTTATAATGACTAATGTAAGCTTTAGGCTTGCCTTGCCAAGCTTTATAATAACTAATGACTTGAATAATTCATTGGAACAAATTTATCTTAATATAATATGTGTATACTGTTACAAACAGCCTAGGGAAGAAACTGAATGGGGATGTTTTCAACTGTTACACGGGGTTGCAAATGTAACTAAGTGCAACTGTATAGATAACCCCAGGGAGTGAAACCAGTTTTATTTTGGTGTTTCTATTTCTGCTTTATCTGAAACAGTATTTGACATATTTATTTCTCCTGCAGGTTACAGATCTAAGTATACAGTACTTGTCTGGTGTGTGTCACTACCTTGTACAGCTGGATGTCAGTGGATGCCTCCTTATCACGTATGTATGCTGCAGCCTGTCCTTTATGTCCTATAGTCTGTCCTTCAGTCTGTTATGTAGTCTTTCCTTTAGTATGTCCTATAAGTTCTATAGTATGCCCTATAAGTTCTATAGTCTGTCCTATAAGGTCTATAGTATGTTCTATAGTCTATCCTATAAGTTATATAGTATGTCCTATAAGTTCTGTAGTATGCCCTATAAGTTCTATAGTCTGTCCTATAAGTTCTATAGAATGCCCTATATGTTCTAAAGTCTGTCCTATAAGTTCTATAGTCTGTCCTATAAGTTCTGTAGTATGCCCTATAAGTTCTATAGTATGTCCTATAAGTTCTATAGTATGCCCTATAAGTTCTATAGTATGCCCTATAAGTTCTATAGTATGCCCTATAAGTTCTATAGTATGCACTATAAGTTCTATAGCCTGTCTATAAGTTATATAGTATGCCCTATAAGTTCTATAGTCTGTCCTATAAGTTCTATAGTATGCCCTATAAGTTATATAGTATTTCTATACGTTCTATAATATGTCCTATAAGTTCTATAGTATGTCCTATAAGTTCTATAGTATGCCATACAAGTTCTATAGTCTGTCCTATAAGTTCTATAGTCTGTCCTATAAGTTCTATAGTATGCCCTATAAGTTCTATAGTATGTCCTATAAGTTCTATAGTATGTCCTATATACTATAGTATGCCCTATAAGTTATATAGTATGTCCTATAAGTTCTATAGTATGCCCTATAAGTTCTATAGTATGTCCTATATGTTATATAGCCTGTCCTTTGTAGTCTGTCCTTTCTATATTTAGACTATAAGTTCTATAGTATATATAGTGTGTCCTATAAGTTCTATAGTATATATTTTTTACATTCTATAGTATATCCTATAAGTTCTATAGTATGTCCTATAAGTTCTATAGTATGTCCTATATGTTCTATAGCCTGTCCTTTGTAGTGTGTCCTTTCTATATTTAGACTATAAGTTCTATAGTATATATAGTGTGTCCTATAAGTTCTATAGTATATATTTTTTACATTCTATAGTATATCCTATGCGTTCTATAGTATGTCCTATAAGTTCTATAGTATGTCCTATATGTTCTATAGCCTGTCCTTTGTAGTCTGTCCTTTCTATATTTAGACTATAAGTTCTATAGTATATATTTTTTACATTCTATAGTATATCCTATAAGTTTGATAGTCTGTCCTATAAGTTCTATAGTGGGCCCCTATAAATTATATAGTATGTCCTATACGTTATATAGTATATTCTGTAATCTGTAAGTTCTATAGTCTTTCCTATAAATTTTATAGTCTATCCTATAAGTGTTATAGTCCATCCTATAAATGGTTTAGTCTATCTTATACATTTTATAGTATGTCCTATAAGTTATGTAGTCTTTTATATATACGTTTTATAGTGTGTCCTATAAGTTATATAGCCTGTCCTATAAGTCATACAGTGGGGTCATGTAAGTTCTATAGTCTGTCCTATAAGTTTTATAGTCTGTCCTATAACTTCTATAGGCTGTCCTATAAGTTCTGTGGTATGTCCTATAAGTTCTATAGTGTGCCATATAAGTTCTATAGTCTGTCCTATAAGTTCTATAGTCTGTCCTATAAGTTCTATAGTATGTCCTATAAGTTCTATAGTCTGTCCTATAAGTCCTATAGTATTTCATATAAGTTCTATAGTATGTCTTATAAGTTGTATAGTCTGTCCTATAAGTTCTATAGTCTGTCCTAGTGATTATACTATGCATATGTTGTACATGTATAATACATTTTTCAAACAATAAATAACCAGCATATTAAAAATGAAATCTATTTTCATTTCAGCGATAAAGCACTGAAATATTTGAGGAAAGGTTGCAAGAAACTGCGGCTGTTGATCCTGCTGTATTGTAAAGGAGTGTCAAAGTGAGTTCCATGTAGTCATGTTTTACCAACACCATTTGTCTGTAATCCTCCGAGGTGTAGTCGAATGTAGTTCCTATTATAAAAAGTAATCCCTCTTTTTATGATGGAAAAGGGCATTATAAGTGGTGTTAAATGGCCCATTTATATTTGAATTTGTTGTTATATGTAAAAGAAGTGTTTTCATAGGTTTTAATGGATTATTATGAACATTTTCCAACTTTCGAATCTGTGCATACACTTCGTGAGCAAATATCAATGAAAAGAGATGTTAAATAAACAAACAAGAACTTTCTTACATGTCTTGTGACCCCACGTTTTCTGGTGATTTTTTGACAAGTGAAAAACTACTTTTCTACATGAAAATTACACTGCTTCATTATCCATACTTGAGCTGAAGTTGGGTCAAATTATTAATATGAGACATTTTAACATTGGTGTCAATGGGGAAAGTAACTGGTTCATTATGTTGTCCTGCTTTAATTCCATTAAGCGATGGCAAAGCTTATGTTAGCAGGATCTTATAACGGATATTTCGACAATAAAACACATTTAAAAACATCTTTTACTGAAATAATGTGATAACCTGTTTAAACTTACCTATTAGATGTTTACATTTTACAATATGCAAATTTTTTAAGCCGAAATTAAGGTTTTATTTCATACCCCGGCCAACCCCGTTTTCGCTTCTTTAAACAGGTAGGCACGACAACCATATTTGGGAATACAGCATTGTTTCATAACCATTTAGTATAAAAACCCTGATGTAACCCTAGATCATGTCTTGACAATGCTTTGTTCTTTTAGTCACATCTATATATATAAAATCTACTTTTATATAATTTAATATTGTGGTTATGATACTTGATAATATATACATTAAAGGGGTTGATGCACTATTTTTAAACAAGATTTATTTAAAAGGGCTCTGAAAACCTTAAAAAAAGCTGAAAGAATTATCAAAATGCCACGAAAAATAAAGGAGGTAGGACCTATTGAAAATTTGCAAAGAAACACAAATGGAGGCGGCCATCTTTAAACGATGACGTCATCGCTCCTTTTTACCATATATGGCCTACTGATTAAATGTCTTTTAAAGCAAAGAAAATCATTGGAAATGAAAAATAAGCATACAATTTATACATTTTACACCAGCATATTTACGTTTAATCAATTTGCAATCAGTTTCTTTGCTTTATTATATGTTTTGTTAATATGCCATATATGGTAAAAAGTCATCGTTCCAAGATGGCTGCCTCCATTTATGTTCTTTGCTAATTTTCAATATCTACTTTATTTTTCGTGGCATTTTGATAATTCTTTCAGCTTTTTTCAAGTTTGTCAGAGCCCTTTTAAATAAATATTGTTTGAAAATAGTGCATCAACCCCTTTAAATCAAAATCTTTATTACATGTGTTATGTTTCTGTTTACAGGAACTCCGCCCAGAAAATGATGAGACATGTGGACAGTATACAGTTCAGTAATGATGAGGTCCCATCATACTTCGGTTACTCGTGATCGTACGTTGATGGGTTCAAGTAGCAATGTTTATGTTCATTGATGGACAAAAACCTTCGACTCTTTGTACAATTTCTTCGCAACATTGCCATGGACAATTTCTCGTAGATTGTCCAGAAAGTAAAAAGGATAAATTTTAGCACAAGGATTGATATGCTGTGGTTAAATTGTCTTGCAGCAAAGAAACGGAAAAGATTGTTAAAAAATATTAAAGAAACGGATTCAAGTTAAAAAGATGGTTCATATTAGACAGGAATTCCCAATCTTCACCTGATATCAATGAAACATTCTTATAAACTGCATCTTCCTGTCAATCCTTTTTAGAGCCATGTTAACCAGTAGAGCATCCTCAGGTCCAAGAGGGTCTAAGTATTAAGCCAAATTTCACTACAATACTGTTCTTCCAAACTCTATCCATGTGTTGAGGTCATAAAATAATACATATGTGCCAATTAAAAGTCTAGATTTATTCACGGATACTTCAAATACCCATAACTTAATATGTTTAAAATGAATTAAGAGTTGGTATACTTATAAATCGACCCATCAGCAACGATAACAATTGCCTGGCCAGTTAAGGCGTTTATATTGTAGTTAAAGGGTTCAGAATCGCAACAAATATAAGTCACATATATACCTTATTGTTAGTAGGATTAGAAAAGGTGTAATCTTTCATAAAATTTACCTTTTTTTGGTGAGATTGCGATTTTAACATAGTACTAGAATGGCAATCGATGGACTGATGTTAATAAGTGTTCTTTTAAACTGGGAAAGAGGATGTTTGTAATAATAGTGTCAATAAAAATGATCTGTTTTCAGTCATTTAAAGTGTTCACTTTGTAAATTATACATTTGTTACAACTTATTTAAGGGAGAGGGAAAATGTCTCATTTTTATTTGTAATTCTTGTCCGTTGATGTACTTTGTTTTTCGATTTGTTGTACACACACTTATGGATTACTGGACAGTGTTTTGTAGTTAAAGGGACACATCGCAATCTTGAAGTTTTTATCAAGCATTAAAATTAGCCTCTTGATTTATTAATCCAGTATCAGTTTGACTTTAACATATATTTAAATATAATTTCGAGTTTTCAAATTGTCTTCATTATTTTACCATAGATTTTGAATACATTATTGGTGAAATGTAATGAACAGTTAGTACGGCCTACCTGTTAACAACTGCAATTAATACTATAAAGGCATACTGACTGTTTGACAATGTTTCAATGTGCATTCTATCTGAGAAACCCAGAAGTTCTCAACAGCTTCTAAAATTGCCTTTCACTTATGGTGGGCAGGCACGTAGCCAGTCCTGAAAATTAACCGAGGCAAATATTTTCCTAACGGTCTGAGAACATTCATTTGACCTGGAAAAACTGTTGATTTCCTGCATTTTAGGGCCAAATTTTCTGTTTTAAGTTAGACAGACAGGCCTATATTCAAGTCTATTTTAATGATTTTATTTGATATTCCATTAGAATTCCCACTTCAATGTTTGATACCTTCCCAAAATTTTACCAAGGCAACTGCCTTGGTGTGCCTCATCGATGATAGCTACGGGCCTGGTGGGTATAAATAAATAATAAAGAAGGTTTTTAATTAAACAAATAATATATTTAATAGTCTCAGTCTTTACTAGTCAAATGATTATTGATGAAAAAATGCATGTCCATTGTCATCGTAATTTTAAAGGGACACACGGCAATCTTGAAGTATTTATCAAGCATCAACACAAGCATCTCCATTTATTTATCCAGTATCATGTTTACTTTAAACCTGCTGGCATATAATTAAATAAAAATTCTTAATATACTGTAGGTTTAAATATATTATTGGTTCAATATAATCACCAGTTAGTAATATGCAAAAACAACTCGCTTTATTCTAGCCTTATTAATAATATTAATGATTGAACAAATACAAGTTATGTGAAAAACTAACGGGACGCCGCTAGTTTTTAAAAATTAAGATTGCCTTGTGTCCCTTTAATTAGTGTAATTCTGATATTGCTTCTCTCTATTGCATTACCCACCAAGAAAATAAAAAATAAAAATTAAAGAAGATTTCTTTTGTTTCCTTCTGTATAAAGATAGATCTATACATATACTGAACAAGAAAAGTTTAGCACGACTTTTTAGGTAGATAAGATTAAGCATGTGAACATTGATATAATTGTTTTAAGATATAAGAATTGCAAGGTAAGAAGAAATGGATGAGGATGTGATTTTCAAAAAAAATAAATATATATATTATTATTATCCGTAAGCATATTAGAATTACCTGCCATATATTAAAAACAACTTATTTCATTATACAAACGTAATTTAATGTTTGGCATTGACAAGAATTGCCCATTTTGTCATTGTTTAAAAAACGCAGAAATGTGTTCACAAACGGTTGTTATTCTCCAACAAAAACATTCAAAATTTCGAAATTTTAATACTACTTTTGTTTATTATTATTGGTCATATCTTTGTCACTTTTCTTTGACCATGAACATACACGGCTTCGTATCTCGTCTATGGAAATGATATGCATTTTATGTGCTAAATTTATTTTGCTCAGTATAGATTTGTTTAATAAAATCAAGTTTAATTTAAAGGGACACACGGCAATCTTGATTTTTTAAAAACTCACGGCGTCCCGTTAGTTTTCCTCTTAACTTGCATTTGTTCAATCATTAATATTAATTGTTAGAATAGTTCAAAGCAAATTATTTTTGCATATTACTAACTTTTTATAATATTGCACCAGTAATATATTTAAAAATTTGGTAAAATAGTGAAGAAAGTTGAAATCTCAATTTTTTATTTAATTATATGCAAGCAGTTTTAAAGTCAAAATTACGCAGATAAGTTAAATGAGGAGCAAATTTTAATGTTTGAATAAAACTCAAGATTGCCATGTGTCCCTTTAAAAAGTCGTGCTAAACTTTTCTTGTTCAGTATATGTATAGATCTATCTTTATACAGAAGGAAACAAAAGAAATCTTCTTTAATTTTTATTTTTTATTTTCTTGGTGGGTAATGTTAATGTCTGTAAAAATAAAAACAACTGTTACAAATGTAGCATAAATTCACTGCCTTTAGAATTCCTCATCATGTGCATGCTCTTAAATGGAATGGAATGACCAGCCAAACTAGCTCTATTATTGAGAGTTCTGAAAAACTTGGTCACGGGTGAAAGAATTATCAAAATCGGATGATAAACAAAGAAGATACGATCATTTGAAGGTTATTTTGAAACAGATATTTGAGAACTATGACATCACAGTTCTTAATGACCATATATAGAATATTTATAAGTATGTTAAGTAACTGATGTGTAAGAGAAAAATCACAGCAGAGGTATGAAAACTAAGTAAACTAAAGTGTTATGATGCCAGTTAATATATGTCCAGTAAAGTATTTTTCATTATTTGCAGTGATTTTCTTTGCTTTAACCAATATACCATATATGGTAATTTTGAACTATGACATCATGTTTCTCAAATCCGTTTTAGAACAACCTTCAAATAGGCATATCTTTATTGTTTATTATTCGATTTTGTTAATTATTACACCTTTTTTCCCAAGTTTTTCAGAACTCTCAATAATAAAGATTGTTTGGTGTGAGACTACATTCCCTTTAACATGGTGAATGTAGTATTGTGTCAGTTGACCTATATTTTATTTATTTTGTTTATTCTGTCCCTTGATTTATCAATGTTGTCAAGTAAGAAATAACAAGTGTGTTATTTCCAAGTGTAATCCATCAACACAATTTGGTCTCATTATTTTATTGTCTAGTGATATATATTTCTTACTGTGATAAGCATTATAATTGTAATTGACATGTTCATGTTGATGGGAAATATAATGATTTTAGTTGAATAAAAACTGTAAATAAAAAAACATATGAGGATTTGTCTTTTTTTTATCTTCTGCGTTCCCACAGACGGACATATTTGAGTTTATAAAACATCAGTTTTGAATCAAGTACAGAAAAATAAATGATTTTAATAAAAAGACTTTTGTTTTGGATTGGGAACATCCAATTCATTTTCTTCAAGAAATGAGAAAACAATCAAGTTTTCTCACTTCAAGAGTCTTAATATCCATTTGATTTCCAAAGAGATTTGATGAGTTCAAAAACCACCAATATTGGATAATAAACTTAGAGTTATGGACCTTGATTTAATGAAAAATGCTATATATTTTTGCTTTGTCCACACTTTAGCACCTACATTTTGCATATGGTCTTTACCAAAATTTGCCAAAGCCATAATATCAATGAAAGCTCGGATGAGTTTAAAAAACACTATTATTGGATAATAAACATCGGCGTTATGGCCCTTGATTTAATGAAAAATGCCTTATCAACACTCTAGCACCTTCATTTGATGAAAAACACCAGTAATGATAGAGTTATGGCCCTTTATTTTGCTTCATTAAGAGGAGATGGCCTTAGATCTTTACTAACCTTTCCATATTCTTAACAGCATTGAAAGCTTGGATAAGTTTGAACACAGCTAGATAGAATTAGCTCGAACATCTGCTATGTCTGATTAGAAACATGTTAATATCAATAAAATCTCAAACCTGTTTGAAAAACAACCATGCCCCCATCTCCTCTCCCCTGTCCCCACTCCACCCTCTTTGTTGCATGAAGTTTATTCGAAAACTACCCATGTCATATTAGAAACAGCAGAGTTATGGCCTTGTATTTATTTTTAATGTCAATGAAAACTAACCATATTTGATATGACTCCCATCTATCGCTGACATATGCATCCCCTGCTCCTCTCCCCCACCCCCACTCCCACCCATAAACACTGTCCTAAAGTTTCATCAAGATCGGTTGATACATTATTGGTCGGAAACGAAAGTTGATTTTTAAAAATCCAAGGGCCATAACTCCGGCAAAATAGGTGTGACCTGGTTGGTTATCAAACATTGCTGAGATATTATGCACATGAACACTGTCCTAAAGTTTCATCAAGATTGGATTATAAATGTTTAAGTTATTGAGCGGAAACCACAAAAAATCCAAGGGCCATACCTCTGGCATAATAGGTTCAATCTGACTGGTTATCGAACTTGGCCTAGATAGTATGGCCATACACAATGTCCTAACGTTTCATCAAGATCGGATTATAAATATTAAAGTTATTGGTCGGAAATGATTCGATTTTGAAAAATCCAAGGGCCATAACTCCGGCATTATAGGTGCGATCTGGCTGGTTATCGAACTTTACCTAGATATTACGACCATAAACATTGTCCTTAAGTTCATCCAAGATCGGATTATAAATGTGGAAGTTATTGATCGAAAAAAGCAAAATTCTTCTATTTTCAAAATTCAAGTGCCATAACTCCGGCAAAATAGGTGAGATCTGGCTGTTTATCAAAAATTGTTGAGATATTATGCCCATAAACACTGTCAAAGTTTCATCAAGATTGGGCGGAAACCGCACACATCTTCACTTTCTAAAATCCAAATGCCATAACTCTGGCGTAATTGGTGCCATCTGGCTGGTTATCGAACTTGGCCTAAATGGTATGGCCATAAACATTGTCCTTCAGTTTCATCAAGATCGGATTATAAATGTCGGAAGTTATCGAGCGGAAACCGCAAAATTCTTCAATTTTCAAAATTCTAAGGGCCATAACTCCGGCAAAATAGGTGCGATCCGGCTGGTTATCAAACATTGCTGAAATATTATGCCCATAAACACTGTCCTAACGTTTCATCAAGATTAGGACTCTGGCTTAATAGGTGGGATCTGACTGGTTATCGAACTTGGCCTAGATATTATGCCATAAACACTTTCCTAAAGTTCCATCAAGATCGGATTATAAATAGTAAAGTTATTGGTCGGAAAAGAAAGTCAATTTTGAAAAGTCCAAGGGCCATAACTCTGGCATTATAGGTGCGATCTGGCTGTTTATCGAACTTTACCTAGATATTATGGCCATACACATTTTCCTAAAGTTTCATCAAGATCGGATTATAAATATTAAAGTTATTGGTCGAGGAACGACAAAAATGCATGATGTATAGTATTCTCTTCTTTTCTTTCACTTGTTATCTCCCTTCCACCTGTCATGAAATGATTCGATAAACCGATTCTGCTACTTTTCTCTATATTTTATGTGTGTTGCTTCCAATGGGTCCCATTTCAGTATGCATTTATAATATACGTTAACAAGACACACGGCTATATTTGATTTTAACACTAGCGGCGTCCCGTTAGTGTTTCTACATAGCTTGCAGATTTGAAAATCATATTTTATAATTCTGTGAACAGTTCAAAGCACATTACTCATATTTTATAATTATGTGAACAGTTCAATGCACATTACTAATTGTTGATTATATTGCACCCAGGTTTCAAGTCAAAATAATCCTTCGAGGTGCTTATGTTTATGCTGTTTTTTGTTACCAAATCAAACATAGTAATATTTAAATGAGGTGACATTTTAAATAGGACATGAACGGTTTTGTTTGTTTGTTTGTATAGTGTAAGAATCGAATGGCGGGAGGTGTACAGTCATGAACGGAAGCGAGCATTTTATTTTTAATATATGTTAACACGGCAATATATTGTTTTAAAACTCGCGGCGTCCCGTTAGTGTTCTACATAGCTTGTACATTTGAAAATCATATTTTAAAATTATTTGAATAGTTCAAAACACATTACCTTTTGCATATTACTATTTTGTTGTTGTATTGCACCCAGGTTTCAAGTCAAAATCATCCTTCGAGGTGCTAATGTTTATGCTTGATAAACACTTCAAGATTGCCGTTTGTCCCGTTCAGCAATTTCTCTAAATATTTACCCCGATGCCCTATCTCATTCACCCTTCACACACACTCCAACAAAAACACAAACAACATGTTAACCCTAAAATCCTGACAGAGGAATCCCCTATATATTTCGATTTATCTGAATAAATATTTCTCGCCATGCGTTTTGTCTTAATTTGTTTTGAGACTGATGTTTCATTACGACGTAACCGCGGCGATGGCTGCATATGCTATAGAGCGTCCGCCTCGCGTCCGACGTGCCATGACTTATCAGCCCGATGTTAGTATAATGTGACTGGATGGTGTATCATGTCATGTGTCTACGGCGTGGCATATTCCAGTGTTGTATTATCTACATGTTCGAGTGACCGCAATTATTAACCAGTTAAAATGTCAAAATACCCAATTAAAACCAACAGCATAGGCACCAATGTCACAAAATGTTATCGTTTTATTTTACCCAATTAAAATCATGAAATATCCATTTAAATATATACCAATGGGTAAATACCCAACTGATCATAAAGCTCATCTGTAGCTCTGTTGTATGTTCTTGTAACTCGCACACTATTTGTTATATGGAATTATCTCCTTCAATTAGTTCACCAATAAAGCGACTAGACATTGAAAGTCGATCATCTCCACCTTCAGTTTACAATACAAATATTGTCATAATAAAACGGTTGGCAGGCTTCTTCACATAAATGGCATAACTATGTTTCAATAAAAAAAATAACAAAACAAATGCAACGCATTCTGCTTCTTTCACGCCCCTTCCACATGACAAAGGATCTAGACAGTAAATCCTCCATGACCAACCTACGCCGCTCAGTACGTTCAGTACTTTGATTTGACTTTTGAAGCGGTGTATCTTTTGATTGTTGGAAGACAAACTATTTCTTTAATGAAGATGGCTTAATTCATAGAAGAGTGAACGTCCTTATTGGATAATCATACACTTTTAGTTTCTTTGGAAACGGGGAATACTGAATAGTTATTATGAAGTTTAATTTATTGTTGGTAACGTTTTTTTCGTGTTATTTTTCTGTAGAAAAATACATCCTTTTCATTTTCAATAATGAAACAGAGGCACGTTGCGGGAAAACTGGCCTTTAAAGTTGTTTGTTTTAATATAAGTAGTTACAACTTTGAAGCATGACAAATTCGTTATTTGGATTCTTGACACTGAGGAGACATGGTCTCATATTCCTTGTGAGTTGTAAATATTGTAATTGAAACCGTAGCATGGTCGCTGACATTTCCTTTGTATTTGCACAGTTATTGATCATTTAATTGAAATTGTAGCATGGACGCTGACATTTCCTTTGTATTTGTACAGTTGTTAATCATTTAGGTGAAAATAACACTTGTCAGAATGACTGACTGTGATGGAAATGGAGGATTAGCCTGGACTGTTCATTCCTGCTAGGCACCATCTCATGTATTGGTGCGCCGTAAATCCCCAATTTAATTCAGAATGACTGGTGTAGTCTAAGTAATGGATAGAATGCGGTCTCATCGAGTTGGTTAACCATCGAGAGCGGCGTAGCCCATCAATGTATCAAAATCAACCAGCGAGAGACCATACTCTATTTGTTTTGAAGCATGTCCATTTCATCTGTCTGCCATATTCTAATTAAAATAGAGTATGGTGTCAGTATAATGTGCTTGGGTGGAGTATCATATGTGTCTACGGCATGGTATTTCAGTGGGACAGCACTATACAGCTGATGAGCACAGAGTTCACTGTTACACATACACACCGTGCTGTAACATTGTTGAAAGTGAAGTTAAACCCCATACATACATACATACATGCACATTCCTTACGATTCCGTGGTGGAGAGGGTAACGATTTTAAAACGTGTGATTCTTACGGATGGTGGGAAGTGTACAGGACTGGACTACGTCTGCCTCAACCAATAAAATCGATCGTCATCCACAGCCTAAATGTGGTAAAACATGACGTTAAACCCAAACAAATCCTGACGAGAAAGCGGTTTCGACGTCACGCATGGGACGTAAGAACGTCGTTTCTATGCAACGTGTTAACGTCATAATCAAGCATACTCCAGTATCTAACTGTTGCGTGTTTCTTGCTCCGATGTTTGTATCATTTGAATTGGAAACAAAGGAAGATTATGCATTTTAAAGGTGAGTTTTAAATATACGTTCTTTGTTTACTGTTGTAGTTACCAGGCAATGGGAGCCTGTACGGTAGAAACCGATAATTTGAGCAAGCATGGCGGCGAAATTCAATTTTTTCATCTGTATATACATATCCATATTTTTTTTATTAGAACGGGATATTTAATGCAACATTGCAAAGCTGCATACAACCGAACTAAAATAGGAATATTTTGTGTATATCATATATATCTTGAAAACATAAAACAATACTTACAGCCATTCGTGTACTTGGTCAGTATGCGATTGTTCACTAGAAAGTTACATTTTAAAGAACATTTTCTTCTTCAAACATCTTTTTGACAAGTTCAGCAATTCATTTTCTGTTAGGAATAGATTCAGTTTAACGCTGTAACACTTTACTACCCTGCTAGGCGAGCTGTAACTCGAATTTGTAAGCCTCAGTATAGCACACGAAAACCGGTGATTTACATATTTTTTTGTTACTTTGTTACGAGTGTAGACAGCGTCAGCGTCTTTTGACTGTAACGGTTTTAAAAGTTTTTCATTGCGGTTAGTTTAAGCTAAATTGTGAGCATCTGTAAGGTCTGTTAATATGATCAACTTTATGTACGGGTGTGTCTGATTATACGTGAAATAATACATGAAATGTTCTATACTGTATAGTAAGTTTACTGGCATAGCGTGTTAAAACATATTGATTGCTCGTGATGTCCCGTTGTTATGTAGCGCTCAGGTTTTTTTAAAAAGTAACCAAAGTACTGAAAGTACTGAGCGGCGTAGGTTGGTCGAAGAGGATTTGCTGTCTAAATCCGTTGTAATATTTAGGGGCTTGAAAGAAGCAGAATGCGTTGCATTTGCTTTGTTATATTTTTACTGAAACAAATTTATGCCATTTTTTCTAACTCATCTGCCTCATGCGTAAATGGGGAATACATCAACAATCTATTTTTAATTGTTTGATACTCCGCTTTACTTTAGTAATTCAATATAACACAGCGTATCTACGAGAGAAACGACGCGGATTCAATAATAAAAACATCTTTACACATCACATCTAGATCAAAGTCACACTCTAATGAACCTGACTGTACCGGGATTCTCTGCTGGCTTATGGTGTAAGGACTATAATCCTTAGAATGTCACACAACACATGATTAAACGACAGTTTAAATGACGTTAAACCGTATACATATACTTCAACAAAAAGTTAACAGTTGTTGATGATGCTGATGCTACAATTTTACTTCAACATAAATACATGAGTTGTTGTTGACATGAATCAGCCGGGAACTTGCATTTACGGAGTTCATTGCATTACATTTGCGCTTTCCACAGAACCATACATTATTTACAGAAATAAAATTCTTGGTTAACATCTTGTTTGTAAAACATATTCTCAGACAATTGTTTGTAATACAGGTTTTTGGGTAAAACATATTCTATCAGAAACACCCGTACAGATTTTTCAAAACATTGCTCTTAACACGCGTAAATATCTCCTTATAGATGTACAGTATTTCCACCCAAATGTTGTGAGTGTACAGTGACTCACTTACAAAATTTGCAGGCGCAGGCAATGTAATATGCAAAATTCAGGTAATCAAAAACCATGAGTACATTTTTTGATATCTACTTTATAAGACAATTTTGTAAATAAACTTATAGAAGAGAAGAAACGAATTATTCTTAAAATGTTTCAACATGAAACGTTCATTGATTTCGCGAGGAGTTCGTCAAGTACCATATATTCAACCCAGATGTCTCATTGATTTGGGCATGCAGACATTTTCTACTGTTTGCATTCAATTCAGGTTTATTCATGAAAAGAACTGGCATCCAAAACAAAGTTTTCAAAAGAATATACAAATCAACTTACAGATTTATTTCCACCCACCAAGTGGTTTTGACTTGTTAAATCCGCCAAGTTTTGCTCAAATTATTGGTTTCCACCGTACAGGCTCCCATAGCCTGGTTACTGTTTTGTGAACTAGTCAGTAAAACGGCAATAATTGACAAACCTTCATGAACCGCTGCGAAGGTAGTGTCAGCTAAATAAGGCAAGCTAGGTGTAATCGGACCTGAAAAATTACGATGAAAAATTACATATAAATATTTAAGGCACTCAGCGGGTTTAAACTCGGGACCCCCTGCATGTGAAGCGGACGCTCTACCGATATCACCATGAAAGCTAGCTCTGCTGTGAGACAGTAGTAACGCGCTTATAAACTTATTTATTTACATACCCACCAACTGAGTCCTATTACATATCTCCAACCTTTTTATTTTTGATATTTGAATATCACACAACACATACAATGATCTAGGCATCTGGGCAGAACCTCATACAATGCCTACCCGGATTCTCCACCAATGTAATCGGACCGGAAAAATTACAAGGAAAAATATATAAATATTTAAGGCAACAGGCGGGATTGAACTCGGGACCCCCTGCATGTGAAGCGGACGCTCTAGATACCGATATCACCATGAAAGCTAGCTCTGCGGCGAGACAGTAGTAACGCGCTTATCAATCTGTTTATTTACATACACCCCCACTCCCCCCCCCCACCAACCCCCACCCCCACCCCCACCCCTCAACTGAGTCATATTACAATAGGCAAACAAATGTCATTTAAAATCGATCATCATATATAGCCTACAATGTGCTGAAAATGACATTAAACCAGGACTTTAAACCCCAAACAAACAAACAAATCGTACGATCTAATTCTACGTCAGTCATGTGACGTAACAACGTCGTTACTAAGCAACGTGTTAACGTCATAATCAAGCATTCTCCAGTATTTAACTGTTGCGTGTTTCTTGCTCCGATGTTTGTATCATTTGAATTGGAAACAACGGCAGAATATGAATTTTAAAGGTGAGTTTTAATTAAGCGTGCTGTAGTTACTGCTGTAGTTACTGTAAAACACAATTAACGGTTATTAATTTATTGGTCAAATGAAATATACTTTGTTCTTGGAGTAACACGACCGGAACAATGTTGATTGATTGATTGAATTGGATTTTATAGTCGCACCAACAGCTAAGGTCATATGGCGACTTTCCAGCTTCCATTGGTGGAGGAAGACCCCAGGTGCCCCTCCGGGCAATTTTCGTGCACGGGCGGGCACCTGGGTAGAACCACCGACGTTCCGCAAGCCAGCTGGATAGCTTCCTCACATAAAGATTCCTAGGCCCCTGGGGGATCGAACCTACAGCGGTGAGGGGCAAGTGATTTCAAGTCAGAGACGTTAACCACTCGGCCACGGACGCCCCCCCCCCCCCCCCCCCCCCCCGGAACAATGTTGAGTAGAACAATAATAATAATAATAATAATAATAATAATAATAATAAATTCTTTATTTAAAGAAGGTTAACAACATTATGACATAATATAAACAAATAAACATCATATTTTCAATGCGGCCTTCTGTATATAAATTAACAAACATTTAGTGTTTTTTAACAAATATACTAAAAATAAAAGTTAACATTCAATCTTCGACAAACACTCAATTATACTTGAATATAGAAGAAATCATAATAGTGGTACATAATGTACATATATATCCAAGCAAAAATAAATAAAATAATAATAACAATAATAATAATAATATTTACATTAATATCATTCATATCAATGTTCATTTTGCAACAAGCATTTTTTATAATTATATTTAAATGACTGGATCGTAGGAAGAGAACGTATGTCGACCGGTATATTGTTCCAAACGTGTCGACCAAAGTCGCTAAATGTGTCTTTCATGTACTTAGTTTGAGGTTTTTGCGCAACAAGATCATTCCGTATAGCTGATCGCAGATTATACCTATTATTACACGAGATTGTCAAAAGTTGTAATTAGGAGCTAGGTTGTTTATTGACTTGTATATCAACACACCAGTATGATAATGACATCTGTTGTGAAAAGAAAGCCACTGAAGTTCAATGAACATATCCTTAGAATTAGTTAGAAAAGGTTTGTTTAATATTATTCTAGCTGCCCTTTTATGAATTTTATGTATTTTATATATTACCCCACACAGTACAGCAATAATAAACTGTAGACATGATGTAGGCATTATAAAACATAAATTTCATATCATATGTTAAATAGTAAGATATACGTTTCAATAAGACAATTTTAGAATTGAGGTTGGAACACATTTGGACTATTTGTACATTTCAAGACAAAGTTCTGTCAACATCAACTCCCAGGACCTTTCGAACTGCGACATTTTCTATATATAAACTATTAACAGTTAATTTCAATATATCCACATGTCTGAGCTTGTGATTTGTTCCTACGACCATGCATTTAGTTTTCGCTGGATGTAATGACATATTATTCAAAATACACCACTTATTTATAATATTCAAACGATCTTGAAGTCTATTTTGTACATCCAAAATATTATAATCAGATTCGTATACTGTAGTATCATCTGCATAAATATCTGTATTTCCAGAGGTAGATGCGAATGCAATGTCATTAATGTACAATAGAAATAGCAATGGACCTAGTACTGATCCCTGAGGAACACATGAACTAACTTTAAGAATAAGCGGGGATTCGAACTCAGATCGCCGTTAAGCCAGGCAATCGTTTTTTCAGGCCCCACAAAAACTATCTCACCAGCGAGAAAGTAATAAACAAAATGTGCATTCAGCCCCACTGAAACCTACTTCCTTCTATGGTGATGTGATTTAAAAACTTCGGAAGATTCTTGGTCATGATCACTTTCATACTATCTTTGTTAAACTTGTTAGAAGGTTTATCAAAAGAGGTTATGATCCTATCATTTTGCAACGTACTGCATGCTTGGTGGTGGACCCTTTTACAGTTCGCCACTACGCTTTCCTCTTTAATTGTACGATGACCGGACAGGCTGGGGACCCTCTGATGACGCCTACCTAATGCCCATTAGGACGGTGGCGTTTGATGTTTGTCCGCAGTATTGTCTTGTCGTGCCCTCAATGGTTTATTCTCTTGTTGCTCTGGCTTCTGCCAAGTCATCGAGTACCTTCATTGTGGCTTTCTAGGCTTTTTTTTTTGTATTTATATATACACGGTGTTTTACTTATATTGCTTTTTAACGCTGCCTTGTTTGTTGGGATGACAGTAGGGTAAGTGTGAGGTTTAGAGCATCCTAGAACCTGATTTAAACCTTTTTGGCCACTGACCGTTCCAAGGCGGAAGCCCTATTGTCAACCCTTTTGTGTTTGTGATTTCGTTTGCATTTGTTATTACTTTTGCCTTCTCGTTTGTCTGTTTGCGTGTTTGTTTTTGTGTTTTGTGGTTGACTCTCGTCGTTTTGTGCTGCTTTCCCTGTCCGATTTTTATATATTTATTTTTTTTCTACCGTCATTATTTAACCAGATATTTGTAAGCAAACATCTACAAACACCATTATGATCAATGGCCTCTTGGCATAACCTCATATACATGCCTACCCGGATTGCTTCTGGAATTATTTTCTAACCACTGGATTGCACAACTCCCTAAGTTGAGTCAGTAAAACGTGCAAAGAATATTTACTTTGGATTGTTTTTCGTTTACTAATGTAGAGTTGTTAGTAAGGAATAAGTCGAGGACACTCTCACCTCTAGTTGGTTCAACATGTTCAGTCATCATTTGTGTTCAGTTGTACTTTTCTAGCAAGTCTGCAAATTCTTCATACAGGTTTATGAACTTACTGTCAAGTTTGATGTAGGGGATGTTGTCTTCCCATGTGAATTTCGGAAAATTAAAATCTCCCAAAATCCACACGTGTCCTTTGACCTGTCTTACCAGTTCCAGAGATCTTCTGAATTCAGTCTGGCTTGAGATGTCAGATTCTTTCGGTTTTATCAGGCAGCAATGAGTAGTGGTTTAGACCCTACAGGTTCCAATTTGATCCAAATAATTTCGCATTATACAGTTGATGAGCAGAGCGCTCACTGTTACACATATACACCGTGCTGTAATATTGTTAAAAGTGAGGTTAACTTCCGTGGTCGAGAGGGTAAAGATTCTGCGTTTGAAACGTTTGATTCTTACGGACGGCGGGAAGTATACTGGACTGGAATAAGTCTGCCTCAACCAATAAACTCTATCGTCATACACAGCCTAAATGTGCTGAAACATGACGTTAAGCCCCAAACAAACAAATCCTTACGAGAAAGCGGTTTCGACGTCATGCATATGACGTAACAACGTCGTCTCTATGCAACGTGTTAACGTCATAATCAGGCATACTCCAGTAACTAACTGTTGCTCCGATGTTTGTATCATTTGAATTGGAAACAACGGAAGAATATGCCTATTAATGGTGAGTTTTAAATAAGCGTTCTTTGTTTATTGTTGTAGTTACCAGGCTTCAGAACCTGTACGATGAAAACCGATAATTTGAGCACGCATGGCGGCGAATTTTCTATTTTTTATCAAAACGGGCTATTTAATGCATGCCTAGCTGCACACAAATCGCAATAGAAAAAGTTCAGCGTAGAGCAACAAAAATGCTATCGTCTTTAAACAACCTAACATATAACGAAAGGCTAA